>MU160511.1:44957-73041 GCA_015888305.1 Antheraea pernyi | reverse complement strand
TCGGGCCGCCTAAATGGGCCCTGTATCAAGGCCCTGAAGGCAGCAGCCCAGTCCCTCCAAGAGGTGGTGGAGATTCTGGCCTACCGGACGGAGGCGGAGGAGACCAGGAAGCTGCAGCGTGAGACCCGAAACCTCCGGAGCCAGGTGGAACACCTCAAAGTGGAGGTTAACGCCTGGCGACGAGAGGCAAACCAGAAGAAGGTGACGCAAACGCCGGCAACTCCTCCGCCACCTCCTCCACCTCCTCCACCGCCTCCCCCAGCAAGGCCCCGAAAATGGGAAGATGCGCTGGCGACGATGGAACGCTCCCTCCTCAACACCTTTGGAGGGATGCTAAATGCCAGGTTGGCTGGCCTGGAGGATCGCCTCCTGCCACCAACGGTCCCGAGACCGCCGCTTGCGGCGGACAGAAGGAAGGCTGCTCCTAATCCTCCGAAATCAGGGAGGATAGTAGAGCGCCGGTCCGCCGCAGCGAAGGGCGACAACAATCCTGGGGAGGGTGCAACTGTGCGGTCCTTCGCCCAATTATCATTGTATTAGACAATGAGCTTAAGAAATGTGTGACGGATGTAAAAAGAGTAAATGATAGATTAATATTGGTGAAATTATTGATAGAACAGATGACGGTCAATATATTAAGTGTGTATGCGCCGCAAGCTGGGTGTAATGAGGCTGTAAAAGAAAAGTTTTGGGAAGATTTTGATGGGGTGATGATTGATATTCCACAGAATGAGGATATCTACATCGGAGGTGATTTTAATGGGCATGTGGGAAGAGAGAGTGGAGGTTATGAGAGAGTGCATGGAGGCTGGGGTTTTGGGAATAAAAACAAAGAAGGTGATTGCTTGATATATAAAATTTTCTTCAAATCCATTAACCTCTATTTGTTCCCGATTTGAGTGCTTTTTTGTAAGGAATATATCTAAATAAAAACAAATTAGATATATTCCTTACAAAAAAGCACTCAAATCGGGAACAAATAGAGGTTAATGGATTTGAAGAAAATTTTATATATCAAGCAATAAAAAAGCAGCGCTCTGTTATTTCTTCTTACTTTGGTATGGATGTGATGCTTTATTAAATTTTCGCGACTACTGTGTCTGATTTAAGAAATCTTTCTTGTCTAACATCGCATCACATCCATACCAAAGTAAGAAGAAATAACAGAGCGCTGCTTTTTTATTGCTTGATATATAAAATTTTCTTCAAATCCATTAACCTCTATTTGTTCCCGATTTGAGTGCTTTTTTGTAAGGAATATATCTAAATAAAAACAAATTATGATGATCGCTTCGTTCAAAACATATTCGGACACCGTGGTATACGTAGGTTCGAATCCTTTCGACTTAGCCAGAGCTTTCGGTGAAAGAAAACATGGCAATGAAGTCGTAAGGCCTTTATCTAAGCCCACCTGGCTATCTACCACCCTCAAGTTGTAAGTCTGACACCAAGCACCTGTTGGCGTGTTTTTGCAGGTGCATATGAGAGCCAGTTCCACTCTAGGCTTAGCGTGTTTACCATGTTGGACTACATCGTCATTTATCATCAAATGAGAATATGGTCAAACGATAGAACCTATAAAGTATTAAAAAACAATTATGCAATCAAAATACATTCTAGCGAATAAGTTCATGGACACGATTTTTCTGGAGAAAAAATATTTAGATCGAGTTTCTTGCCGGTTCTTCTCGATGACTGGGCTGTTTTCTGAACCGGTAGTAGCTTTGACGTTCATAAGCGCCTTCTCAGGGCCTAAATTGAATAAAGGATATTTTGATTTTGATCAATTACCTACACACAACGTCTACTCCCAGAGCGACTAGAGCCTATATTCAATCCTTCGAAATGGATTTCTTAAGCCCGCGTAAAACAGCGGATCTATCATATATAAGTTTACCATACATACATAGCACTACACATTTGTAAACCCGGACTACTGTATGGACATAGATTCTGTAAGGATATTTTTATTTTTTACTCAATAACTAGCGGACCCAGCGGACGTTGTCCTTTTTTTTTTTTCCGGGGGGAAAATCCTACATGGATACCCTCACGCCGTCGGGGGCAGCGTGAGGGTATGTCAGACTCCTACTGACTAAAAACCCCCCGGTGTACCTCTGCCGCTATAGTCAGGGCGGCACGCGATCTCTAAAGATTTCAGCGTGCCGCCCCAGCGGTTGGCCCAGCAGCGAAAGCGCCGCCGCCGGGCCCCGTCCTGTTAGGAGACAGCCGGGTACACACCGGCTGTCTCCTCCGTCTGCCGAACCTGTGCAATGGGAAGATAGGCCCCCGACCCATCCTCCCTAGGTCCGGCTACGTTGGCTGGAGGAGGCGGTCGAACTGCCGCCTCCTCCTTCCTGTCCTCCGTTGGCGGAGAGGGCCACTTAGAGGATCGTCCTCGCGGGCCCTCTCCGCCGCCTCCTTCTGCGAGACGACTTCCTCGCAAAAGGAGGCCATTGCTTCCCACATATCTTCACTGCCGAACATGGCCGCAACCACACTCGGCAGCGAAAGGAGCGGACGTTGTCCTGCCTTGATAATAAAAAAATCCTAAAATTCAAATTGTTGCAGGTGTCTTGGTATAAGTAATAAAATACATTTCAACCGTTTTTAGAAATGTATTTTTCACTGTTTGTTTGAAGATGCATCACTCCTAATAAAGCATATCTTCGAGTAACATTTAGTCTTGGTTTTATTAAAATCGGTTCACTCTATCAAAAGTTATTGTAATTTTAATGACGACGCGACTTAAGCACGAGAGGAAAGTAGATAAGTAAATGAACTTAATACAATTCAGATGATTTTATTAGTCACTTTTTTTTACATTAGGTTACATGCGAACGGAGTCGCGGGCATAACTAATAATTAATAAAACCGAATGGTTTAATCTACGGAATTGCATACTGTGCTCTTGTCGCAAGGCTTACCCACTTGGCACCTATTCGTTTATTGCAACTTCTCTAAATATTTTATGTAAGGAGACAAAGCCCAGCGAAGCTGTGAAAGCTCTTTAAGCCAACAGCGATCGACTCTGGAGATCATTCGAGCGGCGAAAACGCCTTTCGCTTGTCATTAGGTGCTTATCCAGAGATCTTTTTACGTCGCAAATAGTTACCGGGATCTATGTTTTTACTCATATTTTGAACCGACGATCTTTTTGGCGACTTCGTTTCTATTTCGGTCGTAGATTATTTTAGTATTCTATGAAGATAGCAGGCTCTTAAATATTTAGCTGAATATATTCATACTTCTCATCGTCAGAGCTTAACTTGAACACCATTTTTTTATATTTTACACATGCGGCGATCCGATGTCCGATTTGCATGGACTAAAACCCCATGGTGCCTTCATATACCTTTTTAGGTGGGGGAGCAGGGACTGCCGGCTGACACTGCGTTTGCTGGCCCGACAGGTGTAAGCCCCTCAAGAAGCCCTGACTGAGCATCGACTTCTAATATATTATTAGGTAGCGCGAATTTCAATATTTTTATTTAATTTGGTTAATTTAATAATTCAGTTATTTTTCACTTTTTAGCACCTTATTCGTTTTTCACATCGAAGGCGGTTTATTTTTTTTGCAAAATAAATGTATTTCTCCATTTTTTGTGTACATAAATATATCTGGTTTCTAATGGGTATAATAAATCGGTTCCAATTTCACGAAAATACGTAGAGACGAAGTGAGTGAAAATCTAACAAACGACATTTCACCCCCTTAGGGGTTGAATATTTACTTCAAATTTATATGGGATCATACCACCACTGAATATAACCAATTCAAATAAAAAAATAATCATTAAAATCGGTTCATAATTGACGAAGGTAACGATTGACATACATTAAAAAAAAATACATACAACCGGACGTAGTAACCTCCTCCTTTTTTGAAGTCGGTTAAAAATATATTTTATTGAATATTTTGAACATTTCTTTCTACTTTTGATGCGTACAGTGAAGGTCGGCTCAAATGAGTTGCATCCGTTTGTATTGTAGATTCATTTAAAAACATTAACGTAGAATGACTTGTGTTTTTGGAGATGTGAGCTAAAAGAAAAGATTACTTGAAAAATGTGTAGGATTAAAAATTTCTCCAGATTCCACTATCTTATCAATCATCCCACATATATAGGTATAGCTGATGTATTATAATATATCAATAACATTTGCTTTATCGTTGTAAATTTATATAGTACATAAAGGCTTATTTTGTAATGAAATTAAAAAGTACCTTAAAATGTATGGTGTAGAATCAAACTTAGTTTATTTACCTTACAACATTAAGCTACGCGAATATAAAGTCTAAGTAAATATCGTCATATAAAATACACAGGACACTGCGATAACAGTTACGTCGATCATAAAACTAGGAATATGATGTGTTATATAATGGATATTATAACCAACAAGATTCTTTTTACGACGATAAAAGCCAGGTTCACACTCATAGGACAAATACTATAATGCTAGTGAAATTATATATTTTCTTGTTCGCTAGAACTAAAAATGTTCTTGCTTTTTTTACCTACAAATTTTTGCTCGCGGCTTCGCTCGCTTTATAATAGATTTGATCTACTCCTCTGAAAAGGTAATAATAACCTCAACTGCACCATCCACAACGTGTGCAAAATTTCAGGACGAACAGTTGAGAAGTTAAACACGAAAGTTTGGCAAACAAACAAAATCACATTTTTATAATACAAGGTAGGATTTATTGAGAAGGGTTATAGGTAGTCTACCATCCCGAATCACTTTTAAGAAAGTGGCAACTACCATAGAAAATATGTATAACAGTGTATTCTTAGCGAAAACAATATTGCCTTGTTTGTCAAGTCTGGCTGTCCGAAGAATCCAAGCATTAATTTTACAATTATTAAATCCAAGCATTAAATAATCGAACTATGTATACCTACCTATACAGGCTATAATTAGCAAATATAACTTGTAATTATAGTAGTTAAATAAGAAATAATTGCCATTATAGGCATGCGTTCTATTATACACTGTATTATACGAAAACAGCCTATAGTGCCATCCTTACTAAAATTATAAATACGAAAGTGAGTTTGTTTTCACGTCTTAACTAACTACTTAACCGATCATTATGAAATTGTAGATACATTGCCAGGGGTATAAAACAAAAACGACATAGGGTAATTTTTTGTGCAAAAAAATGTTGATCCAAATGATAGATAAGATTTACATTAAAGCAAACAGAGCCACGAGCAAACATTTTTTTTTTTTATGTCATAGGTGGCAAACGATCAGTTAAGTGATCACCACCGTCCATGGACACTAACAACACCCGAGTAGTCGCAAGTGCGTTGCCACCCTTTGGGGGAAGGGTTAGGGGAGGGAGAGGGAGAGGAGAGAGGAGAGGGGAGGGGAGGTGGGCCTCCGGCGCTCTCACTGACCGAACGAAACGCAACAATGCAAGCACTGTTACTTCACGTCGGTTTTCTATGAGAGGGTGGTAGTACCCCGGACGAGCCGACCCATTCATGCTGAAACCAGTAATAGTTTCAGCCTGGCTCTACCACCATCGTTACTCATTTATAAATAAACAGAGGATGACGAAATCGTAGACAACTGCTAGTATGAAAACATAGCTCTTAAAATAGAAAGATAAAGTTATATTCGTATCGTATCGAAACGCTATAAACACACTTTTATTGTTTATCACTTAACACAGATTCAAAAAAATTTTTTACACCACAGTTAAAATCAATAACTGTTCGATAGCGTGTTCGGACACTGCGTCGATGGACGTAGGTTCGAGTCCTAACAACTGAGTTGGAGCGCACAGTGAAGGTAAACATAGTGACGATACCATAGCTGGTGGTAGGGTAAATTTTGTTTTGTTTTGGGGTCTAAGGGGTGTCAAATAACATCTAAGAGTTGAGACATCCAAGCCAACCTCACCTGCACGTGGTGCACCCTGCTGAATAACGAACGAGGCAATGGCGAAAGCGGGGTGGAAGGGTTTTACAGCCTGACTGGGTCGTAACCACCATGTATATGGCAAAAAAGTCCGTCATAGTGATTCGCTTTTGCGGGTCGCGTTTCGGGATCAGCCTGTGCATATCCAGCTTTTCGCAGGCCGGCATGACAGCGGGGACCGGCGATAGATCGTGTGTCACTCGGTGGTCGCCATTATTTTTGGATTGTACTGCGCTTACGATCAGGCTCAGTGCAGTTATTTTGCCGTGCTACTATAAAAAAAAAAAATCTAAACCCGCATGTGTTACCAGCCACGAATTGAAAATCTGTCGCCAATCACCACAGTTTGTGTGTTCTGATAGCTGCATTTGAGAACTAGCCCCCTCTAGGTTTGGCGAGATTACTATCTTAGACCACGATGTCATCTAAATGTCATCTAACATCAGACGAGGTTGTGGTCGAGCGCTAAATTCTATAAAGTACTAGCTGACCCCACGCTATTTTCACTTCTCAGAATCGGATTTGTATGGAAAAGGCTTCGTCTATTTCTGGTTATCAATCCACTCTCTAGATGGCACTGTTATATAATTTTTTTGGCAAGTTTGATAACAAAAGATGGTGGATGACAATTAATTTTGACATTTAAAACTGACAACTTTCATATATTTGTTTTCATTCACTTTGTTTACGTATCTGTTACGTGAGTGTGCCTTAAATTTTCTTGCCCCCCACAAACAATTTTATCTACCTTCGGATTTACTTATAAACGGTGACTCCTGCATATACATACTTGGATTTAGATTTGCCTTACGATGAATATATTCATTACAAATAAAAATGGTAAAAACTTGTATACGATTTACGCAGTACCGCTGTATGGATACATGGTAGCTTTGACGTTCATAAGTGCCTTCTCAGGGCCTAAATTGAATAAAGAGTATTTTGATACATAGCTATAAATGTACATTTACAACCAACAGATATTAGTTTGAAACTAGTATTATAGAGGCGCTGATTGGAAAGAACGAGTGCGACCTCTATATATATAACGTACTCTGTGGCTGACCCGGCCACGCGTTTCTGTCTCGGTTATTGAAAAAAAAAATTAAATCAAAACGTGGTGCCATCTATAAGATATCTATAACAGTCGGTCCTACAATTTTCTGTCAACAAACTAATTTAAAGCGCCATCTGTTCCAGACTGACGAAACTTACAATTGATAACAATAATGAACATTGACAATCATTATAAAAAGAAATGAGGCCATTAATCGAAAGCTAAACTATCCTATTTCTCAAGTTGGACCAAATTATACAAAATTGTCAATTTTCATGAAGATCGGTTGAGTTGTTTCGCAGTTCATCGTGGCCAAACACTGGATTTTTATATAAAATTAGATATATATATATTCTTTAAACAGTTAAAATGATTATTTTAAGCACGAACACTGTTAACCTGTCGCAGAAAATGATATTCGGAAATTTCCTACGCAACCCACTCGGCTCGCATATATTTGTGGAGAAACTTAGTTCTGAATGTTTTCTCCTAATTTGTTTAGTTTTAAACAGCTCTTTTGGTCCGGACTCGGGATAGTCCCTTAAAAACCGTTAAGGCGTGCCCCCCTGCCCCTCAGGCAGGGAGGTTGTTTCGCGACCCCCCGCACCCTCCGGCCTCGGTATGGCCGACATAGAGATATTGTCGCAGTACAATAAGTACTTAGAGGAACAGGGTTCCAATGTAGATTTGAACGCGTCGTTCGAAGCCTTCGTGGCTATACATAGCTATAAATGTACATTTACAACCAACAGATATTAGTTTGAAACTAGTATTATAGAGGCGCTGATTGGAAAGAACGAGTGCGACCTCTATATATATAACGTACTCTGTGGCTGACCCGGCCACGCGTTTCTGTCTCGGTTATTGAAAAAAAAAATTAAATCAAAACGTGGTGCCATCTATAAGATATCTATAACAGTCGGTCCTACAATTTTCTGTCAACAAACTAATTTAAAGCGCCATCTGTTCCAGACTGACGAAACTTACAATTGATAACAATAATGAACATTGACAATCATTATAAAAAGAAATGAGGCCATTAATCGAAAGCTAAACTATCCTATTTCTCAAGTTGGACCAAATTATACAAAATTGTCAATTTTCATGAAGATCGGTTGAGTTGTTTCGCAGTTCATCGTGGCCAAACACTGGATTTTTATATAAAATTAGATATATATATATTCTTTAAACAGTTAAAATGATTATTTTAAGCACGAACACTGTTAACCTGTCGCAGAAAATGATATTCGGAAATTTCCTACGCAACCCACTCGGCTCGCATATATTTGTGGAGAAACTTAGTTCTGAATGCCGTCAGCAAACACAAACATGGAAGTGTACATAAAAGCTTCTAGCGTTCTAAAACTCGCAATGTAGGTGAAGAACGAAAGCAAAAAGTGAATAACTTTTAGTCTCTCTGGAGTCGCTTTTTGATATTCTGGGACATGTTTATTTAAAACTATTGGATACGCGCTACTTCTTTTGTTTAATAGTGCATATAGTTGGAAAATTAATCAAGAATTTAACATTTGTCTGCTTTTATTAATTTCAATTCAGGCGATTTCATTTAAAACTTCTTGACTGAATTTAGTGAACTTCTGTACATGGCAACTATAAGTCATTTCCTTATTAATAGGCTAAAAATGACATATTTTGGAATTAAAGAATTAATTAAAAAAAAAAAATTTATCTATGTCCAATCGAATTTCATGAAACGTTGGGTACAGAGCATATACTCATAAATTAAGTTAAAAAAAACGTTTCAAAGAAAAAATGGTGCGTGTATTATAGTGTCTACACGCGGAGGAAATGAAACTTCATTTGCTTATATATATTAAATTATACATATACTAGTGGGCCCGGTGGACGTTGTCCCACCCTGATAATAAACAAAACCATAACAAATCATATACATAAACCTTCCTCATGAATCAGTTTATCTACTAGTGAAAACCACGTGAAAATCCGTTCAGTAGTTTTTGAGTTTATCTCGAACAGACAGACAGACAGACATGGTAGAGAACTTTGTTTTACAATATGCAGGGATGAGAATGCTCATAAACTATATACTATACTAGTCCCGTAGTATAAACACTCAAATATACATTTGCTCAATTTGTTATAACTATTAGACCCAGACAGACATACATACTTACACATACATACAAATACATACATACCTTATGTTTAACAAGAAGTTTCACTGGAAAAAAACGTGTCAAGAAACAATACTATATAAAAAAGCGATCAAAACCGCAGACATTGCTGGTTATTAATATTGTTACCGCTCTATTATACTAGAGAAGCGTCGTGGGCTAAAATCCTGTCACAGATTCAAAGGACTTTACTGAAGCGCGATCGTTTTGTCGATATTGTAATGTAGATAAAGCGAGAACCTCAAAGCTAAAGGGTTCCGTGGAACATCCGCCAGACTTCCGCAAATCAGTTCCATTTTCCATTGTATTGTTGAGTTATTTTATCGTTAAATAATTCCATTGCTCCAAAGTTTATTTTGGTACAATGCGATTTATCTATCTTCTAATGTATAAAAATCCAGTGTCATGATGTTTGTCCACGATGAACTCCGAAACTACTCAACCGATTTTCATGAAAGTTGGCATTTATGTATAATTTGGCCCAACTTGAGAGATACGATAATTTATATTTGATTTATGGCCTTAATATTTTTTCATTACAAATGAAATTATTGTCAATGTTATTATTGTACTTAATTGTAAGTTTCATTAGACTCGAACAGATGGAGCTGTAAGTTAGTTTTTTGACAGAAAACTGTAGGACCGACTGTTATAGATATTTCATGGATGGCGCCAAGTTTTCACCTCATATCTTCCTTTTTTTTATGTCATAGCAGGCAAACAAACACGTCGGTCACCTGATGTCAATGATCACCACCGTCCATAGACACTAAGAATACCAGGGGAATCGAAAGTGCGTTGCCAGCCTGTGTTTCGGGAAAAAGGCGGGAGGGGGAGGAGAGAGGGAAGTGGAGGTAGGGCTCCGTCGCTTTCATTGACCGACCGAAACGCAGTAATGCAAGCACTGTTACTGGACGTGGGTGTTTCTATGAGAGGGTGGTAGTACGCCGGGCGAGCCGACCCATTCATGCTGAAACCAGTAGTAGCTTCAGTGTGGCTCTACCACCTATATTATTTCCTTTCTATTTTCATTAATCTGATTAATTTTAATTGTAAGATTTTTTATTCTTATGACTCTGAAAGCGACGAATATATGATTCAATTGGTAATATAAAACCGCGGTCGAGTGATGTTCTGCTCGAATCGCGTTATACCTACTGAAATAATGCTTGGCTAAACGGAACGTCTAGCAATTTCGGCACAATTTTTTCGTGGTGGAGGTGTTCTAACGACATTATTTAATTTTAACTTTAATACATACAATAAACGTGAATTTGAGTTTTAGAATTATTGATTAAATTTTAGATTATAACCTAGATCTTTATACCTGAACTTTTTTTTATGTAATAGGTGGCAAACGAACAGGTGGGTCACCTGATGTTAAGTGATCACCACCGTCCATGGACACCAACAACACCAGAGGAGTCGCAAGTGCGCTTGCCACCCTTTGGGGGGAAGGGTTAGGGGAGGGAGTGCGAGAGGAGCGAGGAGAGGGGAGGGGAGGTGGGCCTCCGGCGCTCTCACTGACCGAACGAAACGCAACAATGCAAGCACTGTTACTTCACGTTGGTTTTCTATGAGAGGATGGTACTACCCCGGGCGAGCTGACCCATTCATGCTGAAACCAGTAATAGTTTCAGCGTGGCTCTACCACCATTAATGAACTACATTTTACTGGCGAATTCGCTCGCGTAAATAGAGGAAAAGATAATCTACAGGAGCAGTAATTTTTCTGGATGAGTTTTCTTGGCTATTTCTTTTTTTTACCTTTGGCAATGGAAAATATCATAGGCGGTTGAGTAGTTAAGATGTGAATGTGTTACAAACAAACACACATTCGTATTTTTAGTATCAGTTAGGATTTAAATTTTGCCGAACGCTTCCAACCTAGCACAGAATATATTTGAGACGGCACATTTCAAAATAAGCTAAATTCAATTTTTTTTTTTTTTATAATAAACTGTGCGACGCTTTACCTCAGTCACACCTGATGTAAAGTGAGAACGAGGCCTAGGATATAACGCGTTCACGCAGTAAATGCACATTCACTCTTCTTCATTCAATTTTAGCTCATCCTAATATTTTACGTTATTTTTTAAGATCTTTAAATTTTGTACAAGTTACAAAAATAATTACAAACCTTTTGAACGGCAAGATTTGAAGTTCGTTTTCAGTGTAAAAAAACTGAAAATCTTTAAAAAATTAAACATGTTATACGAACGAATAAAATTGGATTTAGGTCATTTTAAAATGTAACTACTCATTTATTTTCTATTTTCATTTGTTAAAGTGATTTATGGAGATAAAACCTTTTGCTAAAATTTCATCGAATTCAGAGCAAAAACTTCGGCCGCCGACATGTTTCAAGTTACGTAATATGTGCAAAAATATACTGACAGGGATGTCTAGACTGGGATAGTTCAAGTGGGTTATTATGTCTCATCCCCCGACCCGTCCAATACTTGCTGACACACTGGCAAAATTGATATATAGGGAAGTTTACTTCATACTATAATTACATTTTTTTAAATCTTTATTTATATAACTCTTCTGTCCGTGTGTATGTGATTCAAGAACTATTTAGATTCATAATTGCACCCGGTAGGTGGCGTTGCGGTAGAATTTTAGGATTTTTTTATTATCAAGGCAGTACAACGTCCGGCGGGCCCACTAATATAGATATATATAGATTTTTTTTTTATGTCATAGCAGGCAAACGAACAGGTGGGTTACCTGATCTTAAGTGACCACTACCGTCCATAGACACTAACAACACCAGGGGAGTCGAAAATGCGTTGTCAGCCTGTTTTTGGGGGAAAGGGAGGGATGGGTAGAGGAGAAGGGAGGGGTGGACGGGAGGAGGGACTCCGGCGTCCTCACTGACCGGACGAATCGCAACAATTCAAGCACTGTTACTTCACGGCGGTTTTCTATGAGAGGGTGGTAGTACCCCGGGCGAGCCGGCCCATTCATGCTGAAGCTTCAGCATGTCTCTACCACCTCACAAAATACAGGGCATAATATATAGTTTTTTTTTGTAATTATCCGTTACGCATTTGTAATAGTAATAATATTACATTTGAAAAGTATTCGATACAATACAATATTATATTACAAAAATTATATTATATTATTACAAAGATTTATAATTTATATATAGTGTATTTATTCCCAAACTGTTGTTCTTATGGAGCATAAAGTTTGTTTACCATCCGTTTTAATCTACATAACCACAGCGTTGTCCGATTAGGTGGTTTGCTCATAAATTTAGGGGCTTTTGAAAGGCTTAAAAGGGACTTTAGGAGAGTAAAATGATCATGAGGATTTAAGACATTGTACATTATTTTTAACCAGCTACCCACTGGGGTTTTGCACTGTTAAATAATCAAAGAAAATGACACCAAATCTTCCATTTACATTACGATCACGTAATGAAAAAAAGCAACTGAACAAATGAACGTAAATCTAAAAATTCTTTCAAATTTTTTGAAGATTTGCTTACTGTCTTTAGTCTCACCGACCCACTTTCTAATATGAAGAATTTTTAACACAAAATTATCACGTTTCGTATTATCTTTCATAAATTTTCTTTCATATAGACCTTATCCTGACAATTACATAAAGAACAACAAAAGAATTATCCAAATAGGTGCAACCATTATAAAACCTATATAAAATTACACGCTTACGTACAATCAGATATTGATTTTAATAGATATTTACCAATGCAATTTAAGTAGAATAAGATATTTACGTCGGATACGTACGGATAATTAATCTATAGCTAGAAACGGCATTCAATCCTTTCGAGTTATTTTTTTTAAGTCGAGGCAGTGATAATGTTCCTTAAATAATGTTCCGGCAGAAGTGAAAACTCAAAACAATGATATAACTGTGTTCTTTTTTGAATGTTTAAATCATATATAGTCTGAATTATTTAAATTCAGTAATTTGTAAATTGAAATGGTTAACATTAGTATACTTTTCCCATTTATTGGCACTCCGTGCAATAATTAGACACTTTATTAAGTAATCAAACATATGATAGGTTGCACAAGTTCAATACCAGAATGTTAATATTACACAAGTCGTTATACTACATGTCGCTGGTCTGACGCAAGCCCAATACACCACGATCATGTTGAGGTCATCGGTGACGCGAACGCACAAGTTTTTCCCTTAACAATTTTCTTTTAATTCACTGAACACAAAAAAATAGCAAACAGCACTCTGGGATAACATATCTTTCTGTTATTGAATAAATTTTCGTAACAGGATCAAAATGTTTCCTGAGATTACCACCTACGTACAAACTCGGAAACTTTACTTCTTTGTAATATTTTTATAGACAAGTATAGACATGATAACCCTGAGCATAAGTTACGCAATAACTATGGATTTTCACGCAAATATGACGTTGAACCGACGCAGAGCGGCGTCTCGTTTGGCATCCCGCCAAATACGGTTGACACACTGACAGGATTCTCCAAGAATTTATTGAAGACTGTCTGTGCCCGCGGATCCGTCCGCGTGGAATCTAATGTAAAAATTAATGACTAATAAAGTCATATGAATGTATTAATTCCATTTACTTGTCTCCTTCTCTCTCGTACTTACGCCGCGTCGTCATTAAAACCATAATAACTTTTGATAGAGTGGACCGATTTTCATGAAACAAACACTAAGTTATTCCCGAAGAAATGATTTATGATTTTCCAGGGCTTATTGTGAGCCCAGTACTTTATCAGTGATGCGTGTTCATACAAACAGACAGACATTTCTAAAAATGTTGGAAATGTATTCTATTACTTATTTTAGACAACCGCAACAATTTTTTTCACGTAAATCGAAAAAGTAAATACACGTTAGATTTACATTGTTATTATATCTATAGATTGTAAAAGAAAACTATAGATCATAATACATTACAGAATTACCTGCCTGCCAGATGCCTGCGAATAATCAGAAGCTTTCGTTGAAGGAAAATATCGTGACTAAACTATAGCATGGTCATAAGACATTTTCTAAGCTCGCCTTGACCACTCTCAAGTTGAAGTATGTTCCAGCAGCCACACTTGTACGCAAGCAAACCTAGGGGAGGTTTAGTGTCTTTAACATCTTAGACTACATCATGATTATTGTACATATATCGTTGTCATCGTCATTAAAACTTTAATTAAATGAAGCTATCGTGATAAATTTTCTATTAGATAAAGACCAAGCGTATACTAATATTATAAAGAGGTAAAGTTTGTGAGTTTATGAGGCTGTAAGGGGTAATCTCAGGAACTCTCTCAGGAATTTTTCAGAGGTGGTAGAGCCACGCTGAAGCTATTACTGGTTTCAGCATGAATGGGTCGGCAGAAAACCGACATGAAGTAACAGTGCTAGCAGTGTTGCGTTTCGTTCGGTCAGTGAGAGCGCCGGAGGCCCACCTCGTTGTCATCGTTATTAAAACTTTAATTAAATGAAACTATCGTGATAACTTTTCTTTTAAGTAAAGACCAAGCGTATCTATACCAACATTATAAAGAGGTAAAGTTTGTGAGTTTATGAGGTTGTAGGGGGTAATCTCAGGAACTCCTAAACCGATTTTAAAAATTATTATACATTGGTATAAAGCCACTTTATTTGTGAGTGTCATAGGCTATATAATAATCCGAAAAATGAAAAGACTTTTTTGTGGTAGTCGGATTTACAAAGTAAGTCGGAGAAAAAACAGTCGAAAGAAATGGTTTCTTACGAACGCTGCGTTAACAATGAGGTATATGATTGAGTTTTAGAGATAAGTTGTAGAGCTTGATAATGCCTACAAAATAGTCAACAACTGCTTGTATCTAGCTTTCGTATTTAATTACAAAAAGTAGTTTTTTTAGTAAGAAATAAAACAAAACAAATACCGAAGTCTATAGAATAGTTTTTGCATGATGCGGACTCAACGGCAAATCTCCATCATTTTATTTTTATAGAAGATAATTAATATAAACTGTACGAATGACTTTACTGAAATATATAGAAGAGGCTTTTTACATACAGTAGTTATTTTCAACTCTATATTTTATATCTATATGCATAAAATAAGAACCTACTGACGGAAAAATGTCTACTATTCATACAGATCTTCAACCCCTTTTCATCATACGGTTGAATTTCCAAAAATGATCACGACCCTAGTCTCTATAGTTTAGACTATGCGTTGAAATTCCATTCAGTTAGTCAGTTATCCTTTTATGTATGCTAGATGACCCGGCCACGCGTTCTTATAGCTCAGTTATTACACGCTGCATTAAATTTGAAAAATAAGTTCAAAATTAAAACGTGGCACCTATCTATGAGATATCTATAACAGCCGGTCTTGCAGTTTTCTGTCAACAAATTAGTATAAAACGTCATCTATTGGCAGCTGATGAGACTTACAATTAATAACAATAATCAATATTGACAATCATTTAATTTATAATTAAAAAATGTTGCAGCCATTATTTTTTGTAAATTTATTTAATTTGGGGACTTTTATTCCATAGAACATATCAGCCCCATTTTTCCCCTACGGAATATAAATTGTTCTATCTCTGAAGTTGGACCAAATTATTCATAAATACCAACGATTCATGAAGACAAACATCATGACACTGGATTTTTATATATGTAAGAGCAGTAAAGTGGGTTCTTTTCTTGCAAAATTGGTAAATTACATACGGATAAATAATTTTTTTGTACTAGGCAAACCAGTTTAGTTTACTGATAACTTTTGACGAAGGCCATAGTGTTACAATTGATAAAGTCTAATTACGTATTGGGTTTTGCCATCTGGCAAACGATCTTTAGTCATTCTTAAAAGATATGTTATTTGACCCTAACCCGATATTCTAAAAAAAAAGAGCGTTATACAAGATTTTTGATAGCGATTCCTTATATAATTCAAGATAGTTCAGCATCTATTTGTTCGGGGACCATGTCAAAAATTGTAGGCTCGAATTTAATATTGATCCTGCGTTTTCAATGAAGGAAAAGTGGACGATATAACCGTAGCAAGCTTTTAGTTTATACTGTTAATCTAAAAAAGGAATGTATATTATGTTGACTCACCTCAAATTTGTTACGTTAGTTGATTTTAAAGGGTAGTTCCTTTAGAATTATTTGCCACATCGTTAAACTTGGCTTCATAATATTTCATAAGAACAGACAGAAAATTTACTCAAAGTACTCTATTAGCATTCCAAAAACTATACACAACTATCGTACGAATACACGTACACACTTTTACACTCACACTCATCACAACTACATACACCCTCTCTCACGCTTGCGGGATGGTAGGGTTTTGAAGCCCAACTGGGTCGCGACCACCATGCATATGGTGAAAAAGCCCGTCATAGTGATTCGCTTCGGCGGGTCGCGTTTCGGGATCAGCCTGTGCATATCCAGCTTTTTCCAGGCCGGCATGACAGCGGCGACCGGCGATGGATAGTGTGTCACTCAGTGGTCGCCATTGTTTTTGGATTGTACTGTGCTTACCATCAGGCACAGTGCAGTCATTTTGCCGTCCTACAATAAAACAAAACGCTTTTATTAACATACATACACATTTTTTAAGTTATTATATTATTTTTGTTTCTTCTTGTCTTAACTTTAATTTTTAATATGTAATTTCCTCTAAATATTATAATCACAATACACGTCACCATCAATTAAAGGCAATTTGTAAAGAGGCATTAGGCTTCCATGAGACAGGCATCGCCTAGTTTGGGGCCATAGTTAAGCCTATCTTTATATATAAATTTCTTCTGTGCCGATTGTGGACCGATTTTAATAAAACTTTGTGTGCGTGTTTCAGTGGATCCGTGAATGGTTTAGATTTACAATTGGACCCGGTAGGTGGCATTGCGGTTGACTTTTAGGATTTTTTTTATTATCAAGGCAGGACAACGTCCGCCAGGTCCACTAGTATTATGTAAAGGTTTTATAGAAAATAAAGATATTTGTATTGTTTGTAATCAGAATCTTCTGAAACACTAAATTTATAGTTTGAATAAGAATTTATGCATTATTTCTAGTGTTATTATTGGCAACCAATCTTCTAGTAGATTATTACTGCCATTGTCGAGTAGGTAATAACATTACAAGTGTCTTGCGATCATTTTAATGTTCTAACAAGATGGTGGCTGTCTTGTTAGAACTTTCCAGGGAGTTTTTGTGGCATCTCAGAACTCATGTTTCGTACTATTATTTCCCATACACTTCGCTTATGCACAATAACCGAACAACATTACGTAAAATGCCACCAATATTATAAGATTACAAGAGTCAAATAACACAAGGTTATGATTAGAATATAAAAGTCACTAAAGTCACACAAACCAAGATTCCGCCAAAAACTCCATTTATATAGATTGTTCCGTAGTTTTGTTATCTTTAATAATTTATATGTTAGCACAAATCTTTTTGTTTTTATCTTTTAAAAGGAATGTATCTGTCCACTAGTTTTCGTGAACGCACCTTTAAAAACGTTCGCAAGTGCTGCCCTCTAAGGCAACAGAGTTAACTTTGAATATAGCAACATACAAAACCGTTCTGAGCGATCTGCGTTAATAAACGATTGCAAAACCGGTACAGATATCTAACAAACTATTAAAATAAACCAAGTGCCAGTGTAGATCTTGTGTCCGCTTTATTTACAAAACCAGCGATCTAAGCCACGAACCAAGCCGGGGTACCCCGAAGAAGAGGATCTCCTAGTGCGGGTGAGTGGTGGATACAGTCCTCCTAAATTCATTTCCTATACATAGATTAAAAATAAAACACACGAATATATATAATCTGTTGTATGCATAGGATAAATCTTTGTTGATTTTTATGTATATGTGTAGAAATGTTTTATTGGCTCATTTGTGATTCTCGAAATAACTAAAAATATCGTTTTGTGATTGGCGATATAACTAAAACATAGTTGAAGAATTATTATTTGGTTTTATTAAACAAAAGTTGTGACATAATATGAGTACTGATTTCATGATTTATTTTAATAATTAGTCAGTTTGAAGATGTTTGTTGATTTTTTTTTGGCTTATAATTTAACTTATAATTTTGCGTCATGATATGCTAGTAAACGTGACCGACCGTTTTGCGACTTTACTAGCGACGCGTAGTATAATAGTCTGTGTACATTTAATATCTATATTTTGATTTGAGATTGCCCATAATATGTTTGATGAATTACTAAATAGTATGTAAAGTATATAGTTATTATTCAGAGTGGCAGTAGATGTGAAAGAGAGACTAATGATAATAATTTCATGTTTTTTTATAGGGGTCAAACAAACAGTCGGGTCAGCTGATGGTAAGTGATCACCGCCATCCGTAGATACCAGCTACACCAGGGGAGTCGCAAGTGCGTTGCCGGCCTGTGTTTTGGGGAGGGGGGAATGGAGGGGAGTGGATGGAGAGGTGGGTATCCGGTGCTCTCACTGACCGAACGAAACGCAAGCAAGCACTGTTACTTCACGTTGGTTTTCTGTGGGTCGGGTAGTACTACCCCGGACGAGACAACCCATTTATTATGCTGAAACCAAACTTCAGCGTGGCCCTACCACTTGCAAATTATGAAATTTAAATAATTTAGACTGCAATTAATTCAAAAGAGTACACAGTTTAAATTCCATGGTTTTGCATTGTCACTACTGTCAGCAGTCCTTATGACTGCCTCGACATTTTTTTTTCAATACATTAAACCACATAGCTTTTGTTGTAAAGATAAATCAGCGGCGAATTACATCTGCTGTTATTCCACGTCCATATGTTCTTTCTATAATTACCCAGAGATTGCGAAATAATTTGCACCATGACTTCTAACTAATCTAAACAAATGTTGCGAATAACAAAGACCAGATTGTTGCCGGACATACGATTCAGTCAGTTTTGTCTTCACATGTTGTAAAAAGTGGCGTTTCTTTATGTACCTGTGTACCTTGACAACCACTGAATACATTTGCATGAAATCATAGCTGTATTCCGTGGCGTAACTCTAGTATATGTTTGCTTAGATTATATATCGTATAGTAATCTATTGAAGTATCTATTTATCTATACTTAATATTATGAAGCTGAAGAGTTTGTTCACTTGAACACGTTAATCTCAGGAAATACAAGTTCGATTTGAAAAATTATTTCAGTGTTATATAGCTCATATATCGAAGAAGGCCATGGGATATATCA
Source organism: Antheraea pernyi (assembly GCA_015888305.1). Classification (NCBI taxonomy): domain Eukaryota; kingdom Metazoa; phylum Arthropoda; class Insecta; order Lepidoptera; family Saturniidae; genus Antheraea; species Antheraea pernyi. The sequence goes on along the minus strand of MU160511.1, from coordinate 53,676 downwards.
TTACGCTATAATTTCAATAGGAGCGGAGCATCAATGAAGAATGTTTCAAAATCCAAAGCAAACATTTCACGCGGACAAAATCGCGGGCAAAAGCTAGTTTATTTATAAGAAGGATAGTCTATTTAATCATAAAAAGTAATCCATCAGTATATACAAGTACCAGTATATACCTATAATAAAAATGCAGCTCTTTGAGAATTAATTACGCCAAAACTATTAAACTTATCGACAGAAGATTATGACTATAACATACGAAATCTTTTTTTTAGGTGTTATTAACAATTTTAATGCCCAACGAAACGTTCGGGAATCATTCAGTGTTATATATAAAATAAAATTATGAAATTATCTTCCTAGCAGATTTCCAATACAGCGACCAAACTCAGAGGTGGGATGTTTAGCTCGTAAATAACTGAAGTACCCAATTTTAGATGTGAATTTACGAACACAATAAAGGGATGTTAAGGTACTATTAACATAATTATATTTTATTTTTGAAAACAGTTTATTTTTACCGTGTTCGCGTTTATAATCTACTAGCTGAAGCCGCAGCTTCTTTTCTTTCTTTTCTTATATCTCAAAGGAAAGGCAGCGTTATCGACGATAACTCCTTAGATAGAAGAGTCTTGATTTCTCCCGACACTTCCAACAATTATAATTATATTTCAGTCAATTGGCACAAAATCTTGACAAATTATACACTATATATAATTACCTATATCACCTATTCATCATCATCAGCCTGTAAGAGACCCACTGCAGGGCCATAAGCCTCTTTCCGAAGGAAGGTATGGGCGTAATCACCACGCCAGCCCACGACGTATTGGCGATTTCAAACTCTCAGAAATACACAGTTCTATATTTTTCCCACATACAGTAGTACTACAAGAACATTTCTCAGGTTCAGATTTCCTCACGATGTTTTCCGGCACCATCAGCCGATAGTGTTACCACTTTAAATTAGTAAATGTACGCGAATTCCGAAAAATTCGTTGGTACATGCCGGAGTTCGAACCTGCGGATATCGAAATAATATTCCACAGGCCAAACCACTAGGCCACCACGACTATCACCTATTATCACTATTATATTACGTTCTTCGTGAATCACTCAGTCTATTAATCAAAACCGCATGAAAATCCGTTTAGTAATTTTTGAGTTTATCGCGAACAGAGAGACAGACACGACTTTGTTTTATAATACGTATTTTTTTTAATATGTGAAGTCACGTCTTCCTTGATACCCGAACGCGGTTAGGCACTATCTCCTGAACAAGTTGCCTCCGTTCATAATGGTTTTCAGCAAACGACTCCCAGTGAAAAGGTTAGAAAAGTATGAAATTAAAAATGAATTAAGGCAATAAAATCATTATCAATAAATTACCTTGCAATAATCTACCTAGACTATTAAATATTAACCAATACTTAGTTTGGCCATAAATACTGTTATAATTAAAAATAAACTAAATATTATGCAAATAGCACCTAGAACCATGTCGCGTATTTTAAAAGATGACTTAGGACTTGCAGCCTATAAGAGACGTAGTGGTCATTTCTTAACTGATCATTTAAAAAAGAATAAGGTGGTAAAATCGAAACAACTACTGAAGCGGTACGCAAAGGGACGTCACAGAAAGTTTTTTTGTAATACGGATCAGAATTCTTTTACAATTGAGCAACATTTTAACAAACAAAACGACCGTATTTATGCTCAAAGCTCTAAGAAAGCTTCCCAATTAGTCGACAGAGTGGAACGTGGACACAATCCGACTTCAGTGATGGTTTGGTGGGGTATTAGCTATGAAAGAGTGACTGAGCCATACTTTTGTGCGAAAGGTATCAAAACATCGGCACAAGTGTATTAAGATACCATTCTTGAGAAGGTAGTGAAGCCCCTTAACAACACCATGTTCAATAACCAAGAATGGTCCTTCCAGCAAAACTCGGCGCCGGGTCATAAAGCTCGGTGTACGCAGTCTTGGTTGGAAACGAACATTTCGGACTTCATCACAGCTGAAGATTGGCCGTCGTCTAGTTCCGATCTTAATCCGCTGGATTATGATTTATGGTCAGGTTTAGATAGTACGGCTTGCTATAAACGCCATGATAATTTGCAGTCCCTAAGACAATCTGTACGATTGGCAGTGAAGTATTTTCCCATGGAAAGAGAGCGGGCTTCTATTGATAACTGGCCTCAGCGTTTAAAAAACTGTATTGCAGCCAATGGAGACCACTTCGAATAAGCTTTTTATATTTTTAATTGTTTTATATTTATGTATTAAACTAACACACTGTAAAAGTAATAAATGTTATTTGCAATAAAAAAGCAATATTTTTTTGTTTCAGTATTTATGGCAAGACTAAGTATAGTTAGAATCACGAGTTGTTATACAGATATATGTATAATGTATATATATGTATAATGTAATAAGTACTGTTAGTAAATGGCAGCTAAATAAATCCTAAAGGGGTGATGCTTTATTTAATTATAATATAAGGAAAGGTTAGAAGAAAAAAAGGTCAGTACAATAAATGTAACTTTTATATATAAATCGCATTGTTCGCTTTTATGTCACTAATTAAACTTAAAATGTTAAACGTGACATGCGAAACTCTTAATTGAATTAAATAATTTAATTATCATAAGTAAATACATCAAGATCAAAATATTGTATGCCAAAAAGCGTTGCAATAAATTTTCATCTACAAAAGAAAACGTCTATATATACAAATACACGCACCGTTTCAAAAAAGGTGCATCTATTTTAGCAATTGTTTACTTGTCATGCTTGTAATTGTCAGAGCAAGTTTTATTAGAAAAATAATGTTAGGATAAATCATACGGATATTTTAAAAAAAAGTCACGAATTAAACGGAGTTTCAAAAATATGAGTGCGCGTAACCGTTACACGGCATTAAAGGAAAACTTTTTAAATATTTTTGATTTTATCAATTAGTAGTTTATTACAAAATTAATCAAAAATTTTTGAAAAAAGAAATTAATCAAAAATATTTCATTGAATAATAATAAAAATTATACAGTAGAATTAATTATGTTTTTTTATGTCATAGCAGGCAAACGAACAGGTGGGTCACTTGATGTTAAGTGATCACCACCGTCCATAGATACTAACAACACCAGGGGAGTCGAAAGTGGGTTCCCAGCCTGTGTTTGGGGGAAAGGGAAGGGGAGAGGAGAGGGGAGGTGGGCCTCCGGCGCTCTCACTGACCTAATGAAATGCAACAATGCAAACACTATTACTTCACATCGGTTTTCTATGAGAGGGTGGTACTACCCCGGGCGAGCCGACCCATTCATGGAGAACCCAATAATAGCTTCAGCGTGGCTCTTCCACCTATGAGATATATGTATATATGGGAGTGCGACCGTGCTGCCATCTGGCTCCAATGTAAGTAAGTAACAAATTGAATCAAATCAGCATTATCTGTAGTGCCATCTATAAGCTAATTCGGAATTTAAATAACACAGGAAATATTATTACCAACTCGTTGTTAAAAAGTAAATAACATATAAAAAAGTACGAACGGATTACTATGATACGTAACGAATTAAATTAATTATGATTTAATAGAAGCTTTGGTTATGTTTAAATATTATCTAACCGGAAGTTACAGAAACGTGACGTCATGTTGCCGTAACGGACTTCCGTTGCATTGTTGTCCAGTTAGCTCCAAGTCGCACCCAAAGGAATTTTACTTCAAAATGTGTCAGTGACACAGAAGAGAGTACGATATCTGTAGATACAATGTCATCCAACAAGCATTATAGAATAAATATCTATACAAACAATAAGAATGTAAATCTAACATGTCTGTATTTTGAAGAATTTTGAAGAAAAAAGTGTGTGTGTGTGTGTGTGTGTGTGTGTGTGTGTGTGTGTGTACTTATGTACACGCGTTAGAAGTTATAACGCGCCAAAAGAAGTATAACTTCAAAGAATGTTACCGGAGAATAAGTAATAAAATACATTTCAATCATTTTTAGAAATGTCTGTCTATCTGTTTGTATGTTTATTTGACCACGCATCACTGCTAAAGTACTGCGTTCATGATAAAACCTCACCTCACCTCAATCATAAAGCATATCCTCAAGTAACATTTAGTCTTGGTTTCATTAAAATCAGCTTAGTCTATCAAAAGTTATTGTAATTTAAATGATGACGCGGCTTAAGCACGAGAGAAAAGGAGATAAGTAAATTTTTACATTACGTTCGGCGCGGACGGAGTCGCAGGCACAGCTAGTCCTTAATAAAACCTAGCTTCAATACTACCACCATAAAATAAATAAACACGGACATTCCATGCACAGTTGTAATGTGGTGTAAACTGCCTGTAATCGATATTTCGTACCATTAGGAATCAAGATATACAATTCTGTTCAAGTTCGCTTCTGCCCAATGTTTTATATTATATTCAAATTGAATCAATCGTATATATACCATGAGTTGGCGATATTATGATAAACTCTCGTATGTACATGTTTGTGTATATATATTTCATACACGTGAACTTATATTGCGCCATTTATCAGCACACATATCAACCAAATACCCATTACATCAGGGAGGGTGCGGTAAACCAATTTTCTTTATGTGTGTACACTGTAAATGTTTCGCTTTCCTTGCCTTTTGCAAAAACAGCAGAGCGTTTAAAAGATATTACATCTTTATATGTGGACTATTTTTCCCTTGGAACGGAGGATGTTTAATTTTTCTGTGCATTTGTTTAACATACGTACGTTAGCTGTTCGGTGCTAGCCGGCGAGTCGCGTCCATCGTCCCGAACGCCCGCCCCATCAATTACACTCATGCAACAAACAATATATTGTATGACACAAAGAAAACCACAAATTGCACTGTTAAACTCGAAACATTATTAACGACACGATTTGTTTTAATTTTATTAACGTTTTTGCGATGGGATTTTCCGGTATTTTAGGGTGATGCGTGGCGCGCTCGAGCGTTCGCCATGTTGATTCGTAGGAGTGTTTCGCGCGCGCGCCAATATTTTAGCAGTGTTTCCAGGTTATAATATCACCCTAATTTAGTGGTTAATGTGTTTTAATTGATTTCTGATATTAAGCTCACATTACATACAGTTTCTAGATAGGTTTTAACGTTTCACAGCAAGCTCGCTTGATGTTAAGTAACGATATGGTCCAAGATGGTAAACACACTAGACCTAGAGGTCCTGGCTCTAAAGTACTGCTGCCGAAACACATTAGACGATTGGCGATAGATCTTCACCTTGAGGGTTCTAGCTAGGCAGCAGGACGTAGAAAAGGGTATATCAACATGATATGGTTACATCAGGATGTGTTGACCGAAAGCTCCTACTCAATCGTAAGAATTCGAACCTACGTCGATCCACATAGTGTCCACGCACACATTACCTATTTGCCAGATAGTCAGTTCAAGAACCATGTCAAACGGGTTTTAATATCTAAATGCTGTTATAGGGTGGATCAATATGTGAATAATTGTGATGTCTGGGAATGACGCCCCTCTCTGTGCATCCACTAATAACGAATGTAAATATTTATATTTTGTAAAAATATATAACATGAAAAGATAAACCAGATCGAGTTTCTTGCCGGTTCTTCTCGATGACTGGGTTGTTTTCCGAACCAGTGATAGTTTTGACGTTTATAAGCGCCTTCTCAGGGCCTAAATTAATTAAAGATATATATATTTTTTTTTATTTTGTCAGTTAAGCAAAATTGCGTCAAAATAATGTAACCTTAATATGTTTACATAATTAAATGCGGAGTTCATGGTATGTATTCTATATGTGATAAAATGAAAGTCAAGTTTACAATCTTTAAATTAAATTGTATGTAGTAACAAGCCATGTAGTTTATATAATATTAAATCATTACTATATATTGTAGTTATTCATAAGCAATCTCAGAAAGCCCAACTGAGGCCAATGATTAACAGGTTGCTACTTCTGAGACTAAATTGCTTATTTTTGTATCCGATACCACATTCACACATTCTGATAAGTTGTAAATGTGTTTCACCACTATTGAAATAAAAACGACAGTGAAACTAAAAGCATAAAAAAACTTTCCTCACTAAAAATGACGTAGCAATATAGGGAATAAACTTTTCTTACGTGGCAACACTTTGACGCATGCGTAGAAAATCGCCTCTGCAATACGACGCGACGTCGTATGACAAGCACCTATTTTTATTCTATCACGAAATCGCAATTTATTTTATCACTAACAGTTTATAAGACGCACACGAAAACACTAAGTACATTGCTGGAAGTCTAGGTCAGAGATTTTACTACAATTTAACTATAGTTGGTAATAGTATAGAAGAATCACAAAGACTTAGGAAAAATGAAAATTAAATAAAGAATTTTTGATGTGAAAGCTTCTTTAGACGCGTTGAGCTGTATGTTTGCTATGATAAAGCTGTGATATCGCGTCATGACATGCTAGTGAAGCGTGACCGAGCGTATTGCGTCAGTATAGCGTAAATATAATATAATATTGATGTTTTGTATTGAGATTGTGCAGCCCATCATATGTTTGATGAATTAATATTGTCACACTACACGACACGTGACACCATCTCAAGAAAATGTGGCGTCGTGCGATGAAATTTCTATCTGGATTTGATTCTTGATTTAAAGCAGACCTAAATTAGTGTCACGATAATCAAAATTATTCTATAATAAAAATATGCGTTATTATTTATGTGTTAATTTCGACTGCTGGATGCTCCGACTGCTGGATGCTCCCACTATGACAATAATTATTGTTCGTAGTGCCAATAAATGCGAAAACCAGATTAACGTTAATAATTTCATTATACAAATTATAAAATTTAAATAATTCACACTACAATTCATTTAAAAAAAAGGAGAACACAGTTATTTCATTGTTTTGAGATTTCACTTCTGTCGGCAGGCCTTATGACGGCCTCAACTTTTTTTAAAACGAACAAAACCTAGGGAATCTGTTACATTAATAACCAGGTGTGCCTTGGAGCTTTTCTTGTGTTTCAATTTCTTTGCCCTCGTACTCGATTCTCTAGCAGTTTCATATAGTCCACTTGTAGTTACTTCAATTTGATTTAACGTAATTTCCGACCTTTTAATGGTGGTAGAGCCATGCTGAAACTATTACTGGTTTTAGCATGAATGGGTCGGCTCGTCCGGGGTTGTGTGGTACCTCTCATAGTAAACCGACGTGAAGTAACAGTGCATGTTCGTTCGGTCAGTGAGAGCACCGGAGGCCCACCTCCCCTCTCCTCTCTCCTCTCCCTCTCCCTCCCCTAACACTTCCCCCAAAAGGGTGGCAACCCACTTACGATTCCTCTGGTGTTCTTAGTGTCCATGGACGGTGGTGATCATTTAACAGCAGGTGACCCACCTGTTCGTTTGCCACCAATGACATAAAAAAAACCTACAGTTTATATGGTAATTGTTGTACTTCTAAGGTTAGTAGCCTGATGTTGGACAGTTAACCTTCCTTAACAAATTAACTATACCTACAAATTAAAAGCTCTTTTTCTATTTTCTTACAGAAAAAAAATCTCATGAGTTGTAATGTTTTATATTGAAAATATATCACTAGCAACCACCCACGGCTTTGTCTGCGTTTGTATTATTTATTATATATGAAGACACTAAACAGTACTGTTGTGGTTTTGAAGTGAGATTTAATATTAACTCTATCTGGCCATTTATAACAATATCACTATAAATTGTAGCTTATGCGTTATTCTGTGAGCTAAATTACGATAAATCGATTCAGTAGTTTTTGTGTGAGTGACAAAGAGTAACAAACATAGACTATATAGATACATAGACATAGAAAATATAGTATTACGACACGTCCGAGAAGTGAGACTACAACGTGACCGGAACATTAACACTAGCGCCACCATATTAGATATGCAGCATTATCTATCCTAATATACTAATAATAATAATATTATTATAAAAAGGTAAAGTTTGTGAGTTTGTGACGTTGTGGCGTTGTAAGGGGTAATCTCAGGAACTACTGGTCCGATTTGAATAATTCTTTCAGTGTTATATAGCTCATTCATCGAGAGTGGTTATAGGCTATATATCATCACACCGTAGCCTTGGTCTTGGCTTTAGCCAATAGGAGCGGAGCACAGATGAAAAATGTTAAAAAATTGAGATGTTTTTTTCTTTTTTGAGAGCTTCAGCTGTGTGTCAGCATTAGCCCAGAGTAGTAACTATTACTACGCGGACGAAGTCGCGGGCAGGGGCTATAATTTATATACTAATATTATAAAGAGGTAAAGTTTGTGAGTTTGTGACGTTGTAGCGGGTAATCTCAGGAACTACTAAACCGAGTTTGATAATTCTTTTACCAATAGAAAGCCACCTTATTTGTGAGTGTCATAGGCTATCATCACGCTAAGGGCAATAAAAGCGGAGAAACAATGAAAAATGTTTTAAAATCGGGGCCATTTTTCCTTTTGAGAGCTTCCGCTGCGTCTTAGCCCAAAATAACTATACCACGCGTGCGAAGTCACGGGCAGAAGCTATTAACTAATTATATCATCTATAATCTATACTAATATAAAGAGGTAAAGTTTGTGAGGTTGTAGGGGGTAATATCTGGGGAGTCGGAGAAAAACGGTCGAACGAAAACGTTTCTTACGAACACTGCCTTAATTATGAGATATGTGATTGAGTTCTAGAGAAAA
>MU160511.1:29298-42995 GCA_015888305.1 Antheraea pernyi | reverse complement strand
ACCCATAAGGCACTAAAAGCGGAAAATAAATAGTTTATCAAATCAACCAAATTAAATGAAACATATGAATATGTGTGCTACCTAGAGATGTATTGGCAGTCGGTGCCAACCAAACCGAAAATCATATCATCTACAGGTACAAAGTTTAAGTCCACTGTCGCGTCTCTGTAATACAAAAATTTTGGTTGGTAACGACTTTCAGTACATCTCTAGGTAGCACACATATTCATATGTTTTATTTAATTTGGTTGATTTGATAAACTATTTATTTTCCGCTTTTTAGTGCCTTATGGGTTTTTGATTGATATTGAAGTCGGTTAATACTTTTTTTTGAAAATTTACTTTATTTTTCCATTTTTAGTGTACATAAATATATTTTACTAGCAGTGCCCGCGAACTCCATTACGCCTTAAGTATATTAAAATATGCGCATTTTTGCGGTATGGTATCTATCGGTATGGTATGCGATATGGTTTTAATTGGTTGTACAATAAGTAACGTTTGGTACGAACGCAACCTTATCAATAATCCACGTTAGCTAGCTATAGAAGTTTAAATAAGTATTCTTAAATTTTGGCACTTATTCGCATTACTAGTTAAAAATTAGCAAATTAAAGGAAATAAGCGTTGTACTAAGAAAAGAATATTTTTATACACGCATTCTACTCATAAATCAAGCACTTCCGACCGCCCTTTGAAATTCCGCGCCACGGTAATATACCGTGTCTGTGACAATACCAGTTGTTACTCGCTTGTTCTTCAGGCTGTAACACAGTTATTAACTACAGCAGTCACTAATGCTCATGTAATTATAATTTTGCTAGTAATTCGGCTAGCTAATATAATATAATAATAGTAATATAGTTATAATTACCATTCTAACATTTCTCTATAAAATTGTATATATATATATATATATATATATATATATAACTCTGTAAAATTGTATATGTATAAATAAAGAAAGAAAGATGTCTCGTGACCTCGTATGGTGATTCAGCCTTTGATTTTGGAAAGCGATCTTTGCCTCAAATAGGATTATTTATAGATTATACATAGCAACGGTAACACTACGTTACGTATATTACAGAGTAAAGGTGGACGGATATAGGAGGAAGATCGAGAAAGGTATAACTAGACTGTGTTAAAAATAATCTGTATTTAAAAAGTGTAAACACTGAGTTGACACTTGACAGGGGAGAATGGAGGAGAAAAACATGATGTGCTTACCCCAATTACGTGGCATAAAGGTAAAATGATGATGAGGTTAGACAGGATAACGTTAAGATTGTCTTTATTTCATTTACAAGCAGCCCTGGTCACGCGTTGCTGTGTCTCATTTATTACATGTTGAATTGAAGAAAACACGTGGACAGTAAAATTAACTAGAGTTGAAAAAGAATTTCAAAATGAAAAAGTGGCGTCATCTATAAGATATCTATAACAGTCGGCCCTGCAGTTTTCTATCAACAAACTAATTTATAGCGCCATCTGTTCGAGCCTGATGAAACTTACAATTAATAACAATAATCAACATTGATAATCATCTAATTTGTAACTAATAAACATTGAGGGTATTAATCGAATAATTCGAATAAATTATCCAATCTCTTAAGTTGGACCAAATTATACAGAAATGCCGACTTCTATGAACTTGGTTTTTATATATGTAGAATAGATATACATGTTTCTATATATTATTCTTTAATTGTCTTAAATTAAACTATTTCCTCTTCTGATTCTATTTCGTTGTCAGGTTCTTGCTCTGGTTGCGCAGTGGGCGGTGCATCGTATTCCCAGTCGAAGTCTATGCCGGTCACCTCAGTAAACCAATCATGGTAGTGTCCGGGTCGGATGAAACCTGAACACGGAAGCATTTACTCTGGACGTAAAGGTATATATAATTACAGATAGACTATAAACGATTAATCAAATCAAAAATAACTATGAGCACAGGAATGTCATCGGCGTCGCGAGCGTTAAATGTAGTCTTCGAGTCTTATAACTATAATCCATTTAGACCTTGAGAAGTCACATATGAACGTCGAATGTCATCGGCGTCGCGAGCGTTAAATGTAGTCTTCGAGTCTTATAACTATAATTCATTTAGACCTTGAGAAGTCACATATGAGCGTCGAATGTCATCGGCGTCGCGTAGCGTTAAATGTAGTCTTCGAGTCTTATAACTATAATCCATTTAGACCTTGAGAAGTCACATATGAACGTCGAATGTCATCGGCGTCGCGAGCGTTAAATGTAGTCTTCGAGTCTTATAACTATAATCCATTTAGACCTTGAGAAGTCACATATGAACGTGGAAACTACCACCGGTTTGGAAAACAAACCCATCATCGAGAAGAACCGGCAAGAAACTCGATACGGTTTGTCTTCTCATGGTACATATTTTTTTATTAAAATACATTGTAGTTTGATTTGTTTTTGGCACATGTACAGGGAGGGATGTTATTTCTAGGTATTACCATCGTTAACATATTGATCCACGCAATAATAACTATGATATCGTAATCCGCTTGATATGATGCTCGAACTTGCAGTCCGGCGAATCGGTAATGTGCTTTGGGACTTTGTTGTAAAACGTAACACTGTTACCAAAAAACTGTTGCTGCACTTACTGAGCCTGAAATACGGCGTGATAATTTTGTCACTGTTTCTAGTATTTAGATCATGAGGGTCACCCTAAATTGAGCCGAGCCTTTAAGCCGAGCACCTGTTAGTGTTTTCCGGCAGTTGTACTTGTTTTTAGCACCTTAGACCACATCATCATTTACTATCTGATATGATTGTGGTCAACCGCCTAAAAGCCACAAATTATTAAAAAAAGATAATTAATATTACCAGCTGGGAAATCCGTGTGGCATCCGGTCCCTGAGACGAAAGAGGTGACTCCAACTTGAGATATGAGCCCATCGTCGTCAATAACTGTTAAAGGACCTCCGCTGTCACCCTGGTGATCAACATAAATTCTAGGTCTATATTTTTTAACGAAATATCTGAAGTAAAGTTTATTTTGAGACAATAAAAGTACAATTCGAAGATTAAGTCTTCGTGCAACATTCCTAAAGTATAAAAGACTTAAAATAGACATTTGGTTAGCTCTGAATACATCATACTGTGCACAATGGGCGAGACTGCTTGTTTATACGGCGCCGAGCTTTATGGTCGCTTAAAGCCTAAGCAGCTTCTATGTATGTGTGTGTGTATATTTATGTTATTACTTTACGTACGATTGAATTGAGCAAAGCCGATAAGTTTTCGATAGACGAGACGACATAAAATAATTTTCTAGTACGGTACTGTAGTTAAAATTTCAGCAGATTAGTTGATTTGTGGATCAACTATAATAAAAAAAACGAATAAATTGAAACTTTTTAGGAAGTCGAATACAGTTATATAGTTGTATACCGACATATTTCATCATCAGCCTATAAGGAACCCACTGAAGGAAGGTATGAGCACGTTCCCTACGCCCACGACGTACCGACGACTCCAAACTCCGAGAAATAGTTCTATATTTTCCCAAATACGGTGGTACTACAAAAACATTTGACAGATTCTGGTTTCCGAATGATGTTTTCCTTCACCGATGTTACCAATTTAAATTAGTAAATGTAGCTGAATTCCGAAAAATTCGTTGTTACATGCTAGGGTTTGAACCTACGGATTGATATTCCACCGGCCAAACCACTCGACCATCGCAAAATATCATATACTAGCTTCTGCCCACGACTTTGTCCGCGTGGAATACTTATTTTGGGCTAACACTAACACACAGCGGAAGCTCTCAAAAGTTGTCTCAAAAAAAAACATTTTTAAACATTCTTCATTGGTGCTCCGATTCTATTGGTCTTAGCATGAGGATATATAACCTATAGCCTTGCTCAATATCTGACACGGAATTTTTCCAATCGGACCAGTAATTCCTGAGATTAGCGCGTTCAAGCAAACAAACTCTTCAGCTTTATAAATAATATTAAGAATAGATTTCATATTATTAAAGGGTTAAAAACCTGGCACGTCGACTGACTGGTGACGTTGTAGCCGCTGGCACAGATAGTAGACGGTAGCGTTAAATGTAGTCTTCGAGTCTTATAACTATAATCCATTTAGACCTTGAGAAGTCACATATGAACGTCGAATGTCATCGGCGTCGCGAGCGTTAAATGTAGTCTTCGAGTCTTATAACTATAATCCATTTAGACCTTGAGAAGTCACATATGAACGTCGAAGCTACCACCGGTTTGGAAAACAAACCCATCATCGAGAAGAACCGACAAGAAACTCGATATGGTTTATCATCTCATGGTACATATTTTTTTATTAAAATGCATTGTAATTTGATTTTTTTTGGCGCATGTACAGGGAGGGATGTTATTTCTAAATATTACCATCGTTAACATATTGATCCACTCAATAATAGCTATGACATCATAACCCGCTTGATATGATGCTTGAACTTGCAGTCCGGCAAATCGGTAATGTGCTTTGAGACTTTTTTGTAAAACGTAACACTGTTACCAAAAAACTGTTGCTGCACTTACTGAGCCTGAAACACGGCGTGATAATTTTGTCACTGTTTCTAGTATTTAGATCATGTGGGTCACCCTAAGTTGAGCCGAGCCTTTAAGCCGAGTACCTGTTAGTGTTTTCCGGCAGTTGTACTTGTTTTTAGCACCTTAGACCACATCATCATTTACTATCTGATATGATTGTGGTCAACCGCCTAAAAGCCACAAATTATTAAAAAAAGATAATTAATATTACCAGCTGGGAAATCCGTGTGGCATCCGGTCCCTGAGACGAAAGAGGTGACTCCAACTTGAGATATGAGCCCATCGTCGTCAATAACTGTTAAAGGACCTCCGCTGTCACCCTGGTGATCAACATAAATTCTAGGTCTATATTTTTTAACAAAATATCTGATGTAAAGTTTATTTTGCGGCAATAAAAGTACAATTCGAAGATTAAGTCTTCGAGCAACATTCCTAAAGTATAAAAGACTTAAAATAGACATTTGGTTAGCTCTGAATACATCATACTGTGCATAATGGTCGAGACTGCTTGTTTATACGGCGCCGAGCTTTATGGTCGCTTAAAGCCTAAGCAGCTTCTATGTATGTGTGTGTGTATATTTATGTTATTACTTTACGTACGATTGAATTGAGCAAAGCCGATAAGTTTTCGATAGACGAGACATAGAGAAATAATTTTCTAGTACGGTATTGTAGTTAAAATTTCAGCAGATTAGTTGATTTGTGGATCAACTATAATAAAAAAAACGAATAAATTGAAACTTTTTAGGAAGTCGAATACAGTTATATAGTTGTATACCGACATATTTCATCATCAGCCTATAAGGAACCCACTGAAGGAAGGTATGAGCACGTTCCCTACGCCCACGACGTACCGACGACTCCAAACTCCGAGAAATAGTTCTATATTTTCCCAAATACGGTGGTACTACAAAAACATTTGACAGATTCTGGTTTCCGAATGATGTTTTCCTTCACCGATGTTACCAATTTAAATTAGTAAATGTAGCTGAATTCCGAAAAATTCGTTGTTACATGCTAGGGTTTGAACCTACGGATTGATATTCCACCGGCCAAACCACTCGACCATCGCAAAATATCATATACTAGCTTCTGCCCACGACTTTGTCCGCGTGGAATACTTATTTTGGGCTAACACTAACACACAGCGGAAGCTCTCAAAAGTTGTCTCAAAAAAAAACATTTTTAAACATTCTTCATTGGTGCTCCGATTCTATTGGTCTTAGCATGAGGATATATAACCTATAGCCTTGCTCAATATCTGACACGGAATTTTTCCAATCGGACCAGTAATTCCTGAGATTAGCGCGTTCAAGCAAACAAACTCTTCAGCTTTATAAATAATATTAAGAATAGATTTCATATTATTAAAGGGTTAAAAACCTGGCACGTCGACTGACTGGTGACGTTGTAGCCGCTGGCACAGATAGAATAGTAAGTCAATAAATTAATTTAAAAAAAAAAACATGTACTATCTGTGAAAACTGGACACCTACAGTACAATCATACTGGGTAAACCTTTTTGTTATTTGAATTTCTACGTTATTTTTGCTCTAATGAGCTCATTTACTTTAACCTTTACTTTCACGAATATTTCAGTAATTAAGCTTACCTCGGATGTCATATCCGTATTTATTTTTTATATTTCATATGTTTTAAGCCTTTGGCCACAATCTCATTTGATGTTAAGACGGGGTCTAAAATGGAAAACACACTGAACCTAGAGGGGACTGCCTCTCAAGTGTATTTGCGGGAACAGGTGTTTAGCGACAGATTCTCAACTCGAGGGTGATAGCTAAACAGCCGGACTTAGAAAACGCCCTACCACCATGCTGTGATTGCAACATTATATTTTCCTTCACGTAAAGCACCGACTCAATTAAGCCACGGCTTAAAAAAATAAGGTACTTACTTAGCGGTACAGTGAGCTGCAGTCATGCCCCAGTTGGTATGAATGATGGTGCCTCCGCAAGCAGTTACAGCACCGAGTGGGTTAATCATGCGTAGGGACAACTGGAAAGGGATTTGACCTTCCTCCGCTTCCCATCCCGAAACGATTCTTGCATCCCCTGTATTGGACAGTAGTGCGTTTTACCAATTATCTCTAAGCAAACGAAGGTTATGTTGTTCAAGAATATTTATTTACTTTTAAACTTTCTGTGGACCTTTCAACGAGTGGACCAAAATTTTCCCTCTTTACCGACAAACTGGGTTTTTTCCTGTTCTTATCATCAGTCATTATTACCGTGACGTATTGACTGGGATATTGCAATATAATGTGTTTAAGATCTATGGATCAAATAAAAACGAATCGCCATCATTTAAAAGCGGCAGCACCCATTTGGCTATTTTTTATTGTTGTATTTGTAATTATCAGGACAAGGTTTTTAAGAGAGAAATTGTTTAAAAATTATACGGAAATGTGAAACATTTAGCTTAGGGAATCTCCATATCAAAAGATGAGTATGTGAGACAGAAGACAAAAAAGAAATTTTGTAACGATTTCATACTTATTTTATAAATGTTTCTATGTTTAGGAATCACGAATTGTATTTTAATTGTATAGAATGTTAATGTTACATACTGTTGTTAATATTGCAATGCGTATACTCTTATACGGAACTCTGTTGTAAAATGTAAAACAAAATATATGGTAAAATAAATAACGTATGGCTAAGTGGTGCCGCAGCTACGGCGCGGTCTACTTACTAAATGCGAGGATAACTATTTTGTAAGAGTCAGGCCGAATCGTGTTTCGTTACCGGCTCGTATACTATACACTGTAATCATTATTCAAAATACAGTCCACAAAATTTCTATAGCTATTTAATTGAAAGAACTTGGACGTCGCCGCGAATAGAGATCTTTAAAACGTTGAGAAAATTGATAGATTTACTTTTTCTAGTTCAGGTGGCATTTTATTCCATTATGTGGTCGTACTGTAAACGGAAGGTTTTGTCTCATTTTATTCGTTATTAATCCGTTCGAAGCCGGGTGATAAATAGTTATAAATATATTTTAAAACTTACCTCTAGCGTCCTCCGGGAATACCATTGATGGATTGGCATTCACCTGGAATAATGCAACGTCATTTTAAAAGTACTAACGTTAATTTTAAAAGCATTTACGTTAATTAATCGCTGATTCGAATTATAATAGGACGAAAAATTAACAAATTAAAAAACAACAAACAATTATTTTACATATTGACGATTTTTTTCTAGATTTATTATGGCAGCGCTGATTTATCATCACACTATGATAAGTACTATCGCATATAAAGCGTTGTAATCGATAATATAAAGGATGTCAGCTGTAGAATTCCCGTTTTATTTCTTCTATTATGCTGGTTTCGCACAAAGATATTTTGGAATTAGCGATATAAAGGGAAAGTAAGGTCATCGCAACTTGATACGAGTTACTTCTTTTCCCTTGACGTGTTGCATGAGCATTATATAAAAGGTCACCAAGATTTGTCGGTCATGATTTAGATGTAAGTCAGAGAGTCGTGGTAATTTCAAAGTCCGTTAAATGTATTGAGATTAACGATCACATATTTGATAAAATTATCGATTTGATAGCAGACTCCATCTCCTTAATGAAGATTGAAATTTAGAATTCCCGTTATCTACCTCAACAGTAACATATCCCTGTCCCTGTCCTGTCACCCTGTCCCTGGTGAATAAAAAGAAAACAAATACCGTAATTCCAGCTATCGCCGCTAAAAAGAGAAGCACCGTCCACGCTGCCATTTTGAAACTAAATCTGTAAACATAATTTTTCACTTTTAAATATGAATAGGTAATTATAATTATAGATTAAAAGATAACACATTTCGTCGTTTTAATATGATAATGAGTATTTATAATAAATTTGCTTGTAAAACTTAGATAAAGATTATTTTAAGCCTAAATAAATATATTAAGTTCAGTCTACGAATACATCTTAGAATATTTATGCCTATTAAGTCAGAACTATGGCAATTTGCTTTAACACATGTCGAGTTTCCTTTTTATTGAGATTTGATTGAACAAGACGTTACTTTGCGGAAATCCATCATTAGACATTAGGGACTACTTTGCACTTCCGCCTATAATGATAGCGGCCAATCAATTCCAAGCAGAAGTGTAAAGTAACGTCCACTAATATTTCCTTTCTGTGTTAAATGCGGCAATTATTTTGGTCCATGTTCATCTATTCTGCTTGCACTTTTGTTTGTCTATATTCTTCTATATTTAATACTAGCGGGCCCGGCAGACGCTGTCCCGCCCTGATTATAAAAAAATCCTTGACAAATTATATACTAAAACTTGCCTCATGAATCACTTTATTCACTGGAGAAAACTGCTTGAAAATCCGTTGAGTAGTCTTTGAATTTATCGCGAACAGACAGACAGATGCGGTTGGGGACTTTGTTTTATACTATGTAATGTTTAAATAAGTGTTAATAATAATAATATTTTGACATTCTTATTTTAAGCATAAAAAAACTTCAAAATATTTTCATTGTTTTATTAATGACTAACTTCTGCCCCCGACTTCGTCCGCGTGGAATATTTACTTAAGGCTAACGCTAACTTTAACTCCTGACTTCATTTACGTAAGAGATGTTACGTAAGATGAAAATGTTTTTAAATAATACGTTGTACGTTAACCCCGATTTTGAAACATTCTTCATTGGTGCTCCACTCCTATTGGTTGCTATGCTATATAGCCTATAGACTTCCTCGATAAATGACCTATCTAACACTAAAAGAATTTTTCACATCAGACCAGTAGATCCTGAGATTAGCACGTTCAACCAAACAAACTCTTCAGTTTTATAATATTCAGTATACACTAGGGAGATTACAATCCGGTAAATGAGGATTGTAATATCCCTAAAACCAGAGTAATAGAAATTAAAAAATATAATTCTTATATTATTTATCAGAGTAAATAGTAATTAGGAAACCCCATAAGCGGATTACTATAATTACATATCTAAAGCATATTCATTTGCATTTTGTATATAACGACTTCGACCCATAACTGGTTCGATGGTCAGATGACACATTTTGTTTTTGACATCAATCTTCGCACCCCTAGTAGATTAATACTGTCATTATCGAATAGCTAATGATATCACGTTTCATGAGCTCATTGCAATGTTCTAACAAAAGAGTTCTCTTGCTAGAACTTTCCAGCGAGTTTTTGTGGCAAGTCAGAGGTTACAATTATTCCATTGTCTTTAATTTTCAGTCCGCAGTCCATATGACGTATCTCGACTGTTTTTTTCGGACTATACATATTTTTTTATTATTTTTAAGTGCTTGTGATAATTTCCATGTTCTAACAAGATGGCGGCCTCCTTGTTACAACTTTCCACGGAGTTTTTGCGGCAAGTCAGAGTCTATGCTCCGTGATATTCTTTCCCATTCACTTCACTTATGCACAATAACCAAACTATATTACGTAGAACACCGACAATATTACAGAATATAAAGTCAAATATACAAGATTATGAATAAAATATAAATACACTACATGCCATTCAAGGATCCTGACAATAACCCCAACACATCTTTAATCTGCCTATGTAATTCTATAGGATAAGTAACCAAAGAATGCGACGTGATCAAACCATTGCTTGATACCTAAACCTGTCTCCTACTAGTGTATGGAGATCTAACCAGGGTGTCGGTTTGTCGTGACGGTGTGCGCGCGCATCGTAAAAATTTACTCTCATCATTTTTCCCTAATGCGCCAAAAGAAGTATAACTTCAAAAATACTTTATGACCGTAAGCTACCACCGGTTCGGAAAATAACTCAATCATCGAAATAAACCGACAAGAAACTCGATCTGGTTTATCTCTTCATGTTATTTATACATTTTACAGAATATACATAGTTACTTAGTGGATGCTTAGAGAGGGGTGTCATTACCAGACGTCACCATCGTTCACATATTCATCCACCCTATATTATAGCCTTTAGACACTAAAACCCTCTTGACATGATGCTCGAACTCACTATCCGGCAAATCGGTAATGTGTTTCGGGATTTTGTTATAAATCCTAAAAATGTTATCGAGGGAAAAATATATATTATGTACTGAGAAAAGATGATGTATCGTAAAGAAGTCGTAAGAGGTAAGATTCGGACGCTAACCTAGACTGAACCTTATTAGTTAAATTAAAATAATCTACTACGGAATGGTAAATATGAGGTATAATATATCCATGTATATACATATATTAATTTTCTAGAAATATTTAAGTTTATTATGAGTTTTTATTGATAATACGTAACGTAGCCGTCTCTCTTTCTATCTTCACTAACTTATATTATTTCCCTTTCAACTTCGTTCACTTTTCGTAACGATCTCGTCACGTATTCACCATCTTACTCCCCAATTCAAGCGTTCGTTAAAAATTTCACCTCAATAAATATTAAAATGTGGTAACTCTAGTATATATCTAAGTCTATGAGTAGACAGTTGCGCACGCGACTAAACGTGTAGGTGCCCACATACAAAATACGTTCCTTTCTAAAAACAGTTGCTAAGAAGCCCTTGCGCTGACCGTTATTAAGAGACATGTGCAAGTCCTACTCCAACGTTCTGTTAAATAAATTCACTCATTACGTTATTCCAATCTATATCGTCAGCAGGCGGTGAAACTAATTAAATGAAAATAAAAGAAATCAATTAGCAATTAAAATTATTTGAAAAACATTTTAAATTCTTTTTCTTTTTTTGTATTGTTGCACGGCAACGTGACTACACTGTGCCTGATGGTAAGCACAATACAATCCAAAAACAACGGCGACCACCGAGAGATACTCCCTCCTCCGGCGGTCGTCGTTGTCATGCCGGCCTGCATATATGTATCTTCACGTTACGCTTGAAGGACCCCATGTTATAGGAAGGAGGGAACACACTAGCCGGGAGATTGTTCCACAGATTCATGGTAAGGCAAAAATAAGATATAGCGAACTTTTTAGTTCGTGCCCAGATAGGAGTGACCGTAAAACTGTGGCTCCGAGGACCGGCGCGCGTGGTTCGGTTGTGAAAAGGAGAGGAAGGGATTAATTTGAATAACTCTTCAGAAAATAAACGTCGTTGTCTACCATAGGAGCGAAATTCATTATTTCTATAAGTTTTAACATCGTTCTGTTTTTTTGAACAAAGTGTTTACCACTGTAATTATTGCATATATGTATTTTTAAAATTTTATTGAAGTGAAACTTCTAATGCGACTCCCAACAAGGTTGCGTTAAACGTTTAACGCTACCGTGGAGGGGCTATGAAAGCACTGTTGCGTTAAACGTTCAACGCTCCTGGGGAGGGGGAATAGAAAGAGACAGAGCGAGGAAAATAATCAAACATTTCGTATCTTACTTTAGTTACCATAATCTCATTGTAAATGTTATATGAAATTTCATTATTAATGAGAACCTCATGAAAATCCTCTCTGTAGTTTTTGCCTTTATTGCGAACATACAGACACACGCGGCGGAGGACTTTGTGTTATAATATGTAGTGATTGTAATAAGTATACACGATAAATCGTAAACAAATTGAATAATGTATAATTATAATACGATTAAAATCACCTAAATAGGTGTCGAGTTACGTCGCGTGACTCTTCCATTTTAAACTACAAACTGTTACGTGAAATTCAGGAAATCTTAGGGAAATGAGTTCGTAATGTCGACCACACCCCTTATATAAACCAAGTATTAACGAATCTAAAATGAGAACGAGAATAGAACTTAGGGTACGAATTTTTAAATTGTAATCTTCTCTAAATTATATTATTTCTTTGTATTAGTTTATATTAGTTATAATTATATTATATTTATATTATTATAATTAAATTATACTATATCACTCTAGCTGACAAGTGCCCACTTCGTTCGGCGGTAAACATTTATAAAAAAACTACTTTTGGGGACTTAAATATAAAAGTTAGACATATACTGTCGTAGACTTTTTTGTAGGTATTATCAAGCTCTACAACTTTTCTCTGGAACTCAATCATATATCTCTCATCGTTAAGGCAGCGTTCGTAAGAAACGTTTTTGTTCGACCGTTTTTTCTCCGACTTACTTTGCAAATCCGACTACCACAAAAAAGTCTTTTCATTTTTCGGGTTAATATATAGCGTATGACACTCACAAATATCGTGGCTTTCTATTGGTACAAGTATTTTCAAAATTGGTTTAGTAGATCAAGATATTACCCCTACAACGTCACAAACTCAAACTTTACCTCTTTATAATATTAATATAGATGACTCCGATAACATATATGTCTGTACGGTTTTTAGTCGTACAGTAAAGAAGCTGCATTGAGAGATAGACAATCTATCATCATTTCCTATCTACTGTCTTACCGGTCTGCGTGCATGATGTCTCTTCACACTACTCTTTAAGGACCCCATGTCAAAATGCCAAAAGAATGCCCACACTGCTCAGGCACACTGTTTTACAACCTAACGGTATGGGAAAAGGTTTTTATTTCGTGCTCTGCTGGAATTTACCATGAAACTTGGTTCGAAAGTCCAGCGTATGTAGTCAATTATGAACAGGAGAGTAGGAAAAATTGATATGTTCGAAAATAAATAAATTAAATAGCTCCTGGGAACACTCGTCCTGATACGGACGGTATAACACGCTCATTGAAGCAATATCTCTGCGCAATCGAAGCGGCTCTATGTTTTTTTTCGAACTGACTAGCAAGGTCTTAACAGCTTCACCAGACTACTAAGGCGAGCGCTTAAGGCACTCAGCCGATTTTATTTGGGCAACTGGTACACCTCGGCTTGGGCTGTTGCCTGATACATGCAATTCGCGACCTATCTTAGCTAATCTAAGCTAAGCTACATCTTCATACTTATATGAGTTGTTAAAACATATATGTGTACCAAGCATACATACCTCAACAACTGTTATATATATTTCGTATCGGATAATATTCTAAACTATTTCAGTTTGATAAGGGAAAAAATATAACCCTTCCACTTGCATGTGTTAGCGTGTATGCGTGCACGTGTGTGGAGGTGATATGTGTAATGTTGTCGCAGTGATGTAAGATTTTGTGTCACTGTATCGCGCGAGCAGCGTACTCAAGGGCTCCACGC
>MU160511.1:0-23846 GCA_015888305.1 Antheraea pernyi | reverse complement strand
TACCACTGGATAGCTAAAGGATCAAAGAATTGATTACACTAAGTCAGGACTGTAATACATAGCACGCGGCCAGGGGGAAAGCGCCGACATTTTGAGATAATTCTGTTGCGTTTTGAGACTTCCATTTACTATAACTTTCGACTCGGTGAAGCTACGACGTTTCTTAAGGTTTCAATCGTCAGCTCTTATCAAAGTCTATCGGTTATATTATATATCGCAAACATTAGTGTAAAATCGTGACTGTGCATAAAATAGCCAATCGTGAAAAAATTACACATGGTCTAAAAATCTAGCAATATAGATAGATATAGATTCTACAATCTTTCAACAGTAATTAGAATGTCACCCTATAAATCTAGATAGCTGAATATTCATTTAATTCCGGAACATAACAGTCTGAAGTAGGTCACCGTGTCAGATTTTCACAGTCTGTACTGTGGTTGATTACACGATTTCTTCATTTGCTAAAGTTTACAGAGTTATTTGAACTCATTTCTCTCATTTTGTTGCAGTACTATTTCATGTTACAATAATCTTCTATATATTTTGTGCATATTGTATAATAAGAAAGTAAATCTAACGTATCCGTACTCTTTAGATATTTGTGACAAAAAAATTGTTGTATGTTGTTGGAATAAGTAATAAAATACATTGCATTCTTTTTCGGAATATCTGTTTGTTTATTTATATGAACACGCATCACTGCTAAAGTACTGCGTTCACGATAGAATAAAATAAATATAAAATCATAAAGCATAACGTCCAGTAACATTTAATCTTGGATTCATTCAAATCGGTTCACTCTATCTTAAGTTATTGTAATTTTAGTCACGACGCGACTTAAGTACGAGAGAAAAGAAGATAAGTAAATGGACTTAATACATTCACAGGATGTTATTAACTCCGATACGAAATATATATAAGGGTTGTTGAGGTATGTATGCTTGGTACACATATATGTTTCAACAACTCATATATGAATAGTTAGCTTAGCTTAGGTTAGCTCAGATAGGTCGCGAATCGCTTGTAACAGGCAACAGTCAAAGCCGAGGTGTGCCGCGCACCCTTGAGCTAGTTGTCAAAATAAAGTCGGCTGAGTGCCTTAAGCGCTCGCCTTAGTAGTCCGGTGAAGCTGTTAAGACCTTGCTTGGTCAATAGCGTAGTCAGTTCGAAAAAAAAGGATGTTATTAATCACTGTATTTTTACATTATGGTCCACGCAGACGGAGTCGCGGGCACAATTAGTTTATAAATGTAAATGTTGTAATCCAATTGTAACAAAAAAATATTATACTTTATTGTTATGATTTAGAACGAATAGAATAGGATACAAAAGCTGAATACTGATGTTACAGAAAACTCATAGACACAACACTATTAAGAGATCCCCAACCTATTACGATTACAGTTCGAGCAATCTATAATTTAGGGCCTCACGAATCATTAAAGACTAAGTTTCAGGAATTCGGTATTTTAACACTGCCCTCATTTAGGTAAATAACCTCAAATATCGGTTTGAATACATTTATTTAAGTTCTTTGTTAAATCCAATTTCGTATTGTTTAAGTTCGCTTCGTCTTTAAACATTAATAAAGCTTTCGCGTTTAGTTAAACAAATAAAATGCTCGAACGTTCTAAATAAATGGCGTTAACAACTTTTACAATTATAGTTATTAGCGGGACCCTTAGTCTGCCTTTATAATTTATTAATAACTAGCGGGCCCGGTAGACGTTGTCCCGCCCTGATAAGAAAAACAATCTTGATTATACATCTAAACCTTTCTCATGAATCAATATCTACTGGTGAAAACTGCACGAACATCCGTTTAGTTCAATTCAGAAAATACCAGTTCAGTTTTTGAATTTATCGCGAACAGTTAGACACGCGGCAGAGGACTTTGGTTTTGTAATATATAATGATGTTGTGTTATTTGCCCCTATATTTTATAATATCGGCCTTATTTTACGTAGTATAGTGCGGTTACTGTATAAAATTCGAGTCAATGAAAAATAATACAATGGAGTGTGAATTCTGTCGCAAAAACTCCCTGCAAAATTCAAACAAGTGGCCACAATTTTGTTAGAACATTGAAATAATCACAAGACACTTGTGACATTACCTACTCGATAACGGTAGTAAGAATCTAGAAGACTGAATAAGAATATATTTTTTTTAAATAATTACAAATTCTTTCAGCGTCTGTTCCATTTCCATGGGAAATTTTCCCGCTCAAGGTAATTGTTATTGTATTTTCCATAATTATTATTTTGGTATAAGTCGCTTATGATTAATAACCAGTAACTGACTTACGCTATTGACCAAGCAAGGTCTTAACAGTTTCACCGGACTACTGTGGCGTTACAGTGGGGTGACGGGATGTGTCTAATGCTAGCGACCGCTGCGCAAAGGGCCTCTACATTAATAGAGGATGTTACAGAAAACTCATAGACACAACACTATTAAGAGATCCCCAACCTATTACGATTACAGTTCGAGCAATCTATAATTTAGGGCCTCACGAATCATTAAAGACTAAGTTTCAGGAATTCGGTATTTTAACACTGCCCTCCCAGTATATTATCGAGAATTCTTGATGTACGTCCACAAAAACTTAGATAATCTGGATTTAGTAAAATACCGACATAATGTAAATACTAGAATCAATAACAAACTGGTCACTCCATATTTCAGGCTCACTAAGACCAGTAACAGTTTTTTAGGTAATAATGTTAGATTTTATAACAAAATCCCAAAACACAATATAGATTTGCCAGATAGTAAGTTCAAGTGTTATGTCAAGCGGGTCGTAATACGTAAAGACTATTTGCAGGATGGATTAATATGTGAACGATGGCGACGTCTGGAAGTCTGTGCTTCCACCAAAAACGAATGTGGCTTTATATGTCTACTATGTTGTAATAATCAAAAAATATATTATGTATTATGAAAAGATAAACCAGATCGAGTTTCTTGCCGGTTGTTCTCGATGACTGGGTTCTTTTCCCAACCGGTGATGGATTTGACGTTCATAAGTGCCTTCTCAGGGCCTAAATTGAATAAAGAGATATTTTGATTTTGATTAGACTAAAACATCTGGAATTAACTAGAATTCTTCACAAACATCGGATATAGATAAGGCACTGATCTGACGCTTTAACCGGTGATGGATTTGACGTTCATAAGTGCCTTCTCAGGGCCTAAATTGAATAAAGAGATATTTTGATTTTGATTAGACTAAAACATCTGGAATTAACTAGAATTCTTCACAAACATCGGATATAGATAAGGCACTGATCTGACGCTTTAATTCTTGGAACGCGTATTGTAAGTGACGTATATATTGAAACTTTATTATTTCGGGGAATTTCAACAATACAACAGATAATAACAACTATATGACTCTAATTCCCACGTATTCTCGAGATTCGGAGCCCTTGCATTAATCTAAAATCTTCAAAGTCAAAGATTTAAAATGCGTAATTTACATTTTTAATAGCTCAGTAAACTAAAGACGCTTACTATTTATTTGCAGTATGTATCAAACTCATTCTGCATTCTATATTAAGAATTCTCTTTGAAATATTGTTAAATATTATAGTTTTTAATTAGACGGAGAAATAGAAATGTCGCACCAAATCTATACATACATCAGCAGTGGGAGAACTGTTAAGAACATCTCTCTCCTCTATTTCTCATCCGATGTTCTTTATTATTGTTAAAGTAAAACTTCTTTAGACA
This sequence comes from Antheraea pernyi, assembly GCA_015888305.1. Lineage (NCBI taxonomy): Eukaryota > Metazoa > Arthropoda > Insecta > Lepidoptera > Saturniidae > Antheraea > Antheraea pernyi. The sequence goes on along the minus strand of MU160511.1, from coordinate 20,108 downwards.
CGACTAGGAGGTAACTGGACGACAACGCAACGGAAGTCCGTTACGGCAATATGGCGTCACGTTTCGGTACCATCCGGTTTTCAAATAATTTTGATTTTGTCAATAAATAATTATAAACAACTCGATCAATCATTTTTGAAAAAAAAAATAATTGAATAATAATAAAATCATACAATAAAATTACTTATGTATATATGAGAGTGCGACCGTGCTGCCATCTGATTTCAATGGAAGTAAGTAACAAATTAAATCAAAGCTTCGTTATCTGTAGTGCCATCTATCAGCTAATTCGGAACTTAACTAACGCATGAAATATTATTTGCAATTCTTTGTTATAAAGTTAATAATATATAGAAAAGTACGACCAGATAACTACTACGAATTAAATTAATTATGATGTAATAGAAGTTTCTTAATCGCCATATATAATAACGTCTAAGTATTTTTACTTTAATACCGTGTGACGGTTACACGCATTCATTTTTTGTTTGTTAGCCATTAACGAATGTAGTGTTATCAATAAAATTGTAACATTTTTTTTCTCTATGGTCGAAATTCGAGCACTTGATGAACACTCGTCTATTTATAATTCAAGGGTACAACAAAAAGGAATTAATGAGTATAAGAGACTGAAAGGAAAATAAACTATAAATCGTTTACTAAACGTGACGTACTTATCTAAACCTCTTATCAATGATCGAGAGGGACTTTTAATCTTTTAATTCTCATAATCACTAAATACGTATGTCCTTTACACAGTTTATATAGTCACTATCTATATATATATATAAAATAATGGACGACTGGTTGACGTATTAAACCACAGCCCAAGCTACTGGAGCTAGGGTTAAGTAATACGGAATGATTTATGGAAATTCAATTTCTAAGGTGGTGAAAAAGACGATGAGAGTTTATACGAAAATGTTTCATTTTGCCGTCACTCAGTTTTTTTTTTCGAACTGACTACGTTATTGACCCGGCAAGGTCTTAACAGCTTCACCGGACTACTAAGGCGAGCGCTTAAGGCACTCAGCCGATTTTATTTTGGTACAATTAGCTCAAGGGTGCGCGGTACATCTCGGCTTTGTCTGTTGCCTGATACATCCAATTCGTGACCTATCTGAGCTAACCTAAGTTAAGCTAACTATCCATACATATATGAGTTGTTAAAACCTTTATGTGTACCAAGCATACATACCACAACAACCCTTATATATATTTCGTATCGGATAATATTCTAAACTATTTCAGTTTGATAAGGCAAAAAGTAAAACCCTTCCACTTGCATGTGTAAGCGTGTATGCGTGCACGTGTGTGGAGATGATATGTGTAATGTTGTCGCAGTGATGTAAGATTTTGTGTCACGCTGCGCGAGCAGCGTACTCGAGGGCTCCACGCCGAGGGAACGGACCTAGGCTTGAGCTTCTGCCGAGGTGGGCCTAGAAATCCGTCACTCAGTAATTCAGATATTTTTGAAGTGAAAACTTCTTTAGGCGCGTTTTTAGGCGTGTATTTCTGGCAGGAGATAGAGGAGATTTACTATTTCGCGTCATGACATGGTAGTAAGCGTGACCGGCCGTATTGCGCGGCTTACATCAGACTAGCGAACCGTACATCTAATATTGCTGTGTTGTATTAAGATTGTGAAGCCTATCATATGTGTGATGAATTAATAAACTGTATAAAAATGTATATAATTATCGCTCGGAGTACCAATAGATATGAAAATCAGACTAATAATTGCTATTGGCGGTTATCATATCAGGCAGTTCGTTTTGTAGTAACCCGCTGAAGCTATTACTGGTTTCAGCATGTATCGGTCGACTCACTCAGGATAGTACCACCCACTGACAGAAAACCGACGTGAAGTAACAGTGCTTGCATTGTTGCATTTCGTTCGGTCAGTCAGGTACGACTCGATGACACAGCTCAAATAAGATGGCACCCCATGGTACCTGAGCCCTGCCCTAATGCATTCCCAGGGGAGGCTATTGAACGCATTGGCAATGTCTAATGATACTGCCAATAGCACTGCACCCTGGGAAACCGCCTCCTCCGAGAGGGCCTTAACGCGCAGAATCGCGTCAGACGTTGACCGACCCTCTCGAAAGCCGAACTGCACCGGGGATAGGTCAGGGCCAGAATGGGTCAGATGCCTCACCAAGCGACGGGAAATGACGCGCTCCAGCAGCTTGCCAGCTTCATCAAGGAGTACTATTGGCCTGTACGCCGATAAAGAGTCTGCAGGCCGACCCTGTTTCCTCAACAGGATGAGGCTGCCTACCTTCCACTGGGGAGGAACTTGCCCCAGCTCCAGGCAAGCATTGTATAAACGCCTGAGTCTCTCCCCCAATGCCTCCATGGCCAAACACCAGACGCGACCAGGACTTCCGTCGGGCCCCGGGGCTGTATTACTCCCCCGAAGCCTTCCCACGGCCACATCCAGTTCCGCCTGTGAGATAGAAGGAACCTCGTCGACATTGTTGGATCGGTGAGGAACAACAAAGGGAAGTGCTAGTTGTGTTCTTTTCGGAAACAATGAAGACATTACATCTCTTAGCATTTGTGGAGTTAGGCTTCGGGTGATCGGGGGGGCCCAGGGCCGCAAGAAGCTCAACACCATCTTATAAGGACGCCCCCACGGATCGCTCTCCACCGTCTCCAGGAGCTCTTCACGCGCTCGTGCCTTCGCTGCCCTGATGGCAATTTGGAGTGCCTTCTTCGTGTCTCTGAAGGCATTATAGAGATCCGCCTCGACAGTAGCATCTCGACCCCGACGCAGCCTGCGGTGTCGGGCCAATCGGCGTCTCGCAGCAACACATTGGGTCCGCAGTTGTGCTATGTCGCTGGACCACCAATAGACCCGGCGCCTGGGAGGCTGAGACCGGACCCGGGGCATGGCAGCATCACACACGCGCATCATAGTTCCCCGGACCCAGTCCGCCTCCGTGACCACATCCACAGGTCCCTCCGGTATCGACAGCCAGGAAGCCACTATCGAGGCCTCCACCAGCAAGTCCTTTTTTAACTTCTCAAACGACCACCGACTGTCCAGCACTAAGCCCAGATATTTCAGCGTGGTTCCGACCTCGATTCGAACACCTCCTACTATGAGATGAGTGCCAGCGGGACGCGATCTATGAGGACCATGGAACGCAATGGCCTCGGTTTTATTGAGGGCCACTTGCAAACCCAGCGACCGGATCCTCTGCACCACCTGCGCAACACTCGCCGTCGCCAGGCAAAGAGCGTCCCTCAGCGAATCGCCACGGGCTGTCACAAGTGTGTCATCGGCGTAGCACGTGACTGCGGCGCCAGGCAGGAGAGCACCACGTAACGCCCAGTCATAGCCGATGTTCCACAGGAGCGGACCGAGCACCGACCCCTGCGGAACACCGCATGTCATCTCCTTCCGATTCGTGCTGCCATCCTGTCCGATGCACGTCACGTATCTACCCTCCAGGTACGACTCGATGACACAGCTCAAATAAGATGGCACCCCATGGTACCTGAGCCCTGCCCTAATGCATTCCCAGGGGAGGCTATTGAACGCATTGGCAATGTCTAATGATACTGCCAATAGCACTGCACCCTGGGAAACCGCCTCCTCCGAGAGGGCCTTAACGCGCAGAATCGCGTCAGACGTTGACCGACCCTCTCGAAAGCCGAACTGCACCGGGGACAGGTCAGGGCCAGAATGGGTCAGATGCCTCACCAAGCGACGGGAAATGACGCGCTCCAGCAGCTTGCCAGCCTCATCCAGGAGTACTATTGGCCTGTACGCCGATAAAGAGTCTGCAGGCCGACCCTGTTTCCTCAACAGGATGAGGCTGCCTACCTTCCACTGTGGAGGAAATTGCCCCAAGTGTGTATCTTACCTGATAATCCATTATATACCCTTGGATTCTACGATTGAGCGTGTTTCCCGTAGTACCCTTGCCAACGCAAACCGCAAAAATACACATACATCTCTCCTTATAAGAAACACCGTAATCAATGGAGGTGAAAGGAATCAAGTGACTGGACCACATTCAGGCCCGTTCCCCGCATTTCATGGTCCCTCTCGCCGGATTTTCCCTCCGGCAATACACAAATAATGTCATTTAAATAGTTCACACTATAATTACTTTAAAAATTCAAAAGAGAACACAATTCTTCCATATTATTTTGAGTTTTCACTGATGTGGACCACATTCAAGCCCGTTCCCCGCATTTCATGGTCCCTCTCGCCGGATTTTCCTTCCAGCAATACACAAATAATGTCATTTAAATAGTTCACACTATAATTACTTTAAAAATTCAAAAGAGAACACAATTCTTCCATATTATTTTGAGTTTTCACTGATGTCGGCAGTACTTAAGACTACCTCGATTTTTTTATATATACATACACGTATGTAGAAGATTTAAATTAAACCTTACTAAATACTAAGATTATGATACTTTAACTATAATTGCATTAACTAATGAGAGAAATGTAAAAAGAACACAAATAAAGCTGATAAATTTCTTTATTGTTTATACGTATATGTTATTCGGTAATTCCGATATCTACAAGGGTGCTTCTGAATCCATGTCAGTGAGTTTTACATCATCAGCCGCGGAAAGGTTCCAGTCGAAATTGATTCCGGTGACTTCACGAATCCATGTATGATAGTGACCGGGACGAACGAAACCTAATAACATAGAGAAAGATTATTCCGTGCTATATATTACCACGATGCTTCTTCGCTCGACGTTCATAAGGGCTTTATTAGGGCCTAAACTGTATAAAGTATTTTTGATTTGATTTCATTTCATTAGGTAATAGTGTTAGGTTTTACAATAAAGTCCCAAAACATATTACCGATTAGCTGGACTGTAAATTTAAGCGCTATGTTAAGCAGGTTTTAGTGTCAAAAGGCTATTATAGAGTGGATCAATATGTGAACGACGGCGAAGTCTGGAATTAACCTCTCTCTGTGCATCCACTAAAAATTGTATTGTAACGTATAATGTATTTGAAATATATATATATCTGTTAAAAAGATGTACCAGATCGAGTTTCTTGCCGGTTCTTCTCGATGAGTGGGTTGTTTTCCGAACCGGTGGTAATTTTGACGTTCATAAGCGCCTTATTAAGGCCTAAACTGAAAAAAGTATTTTTGATTTGATTTGATTTGTCTTACTCGAAGAATAACAAGACTGCACTGGTAATAACTAATTATTAAGTCCTACAAAGTTAACCTTCAACTATTGCAGACTAAAAAAAGGCGTGAAGGGACTATGGAGCTCCAGTCGAAACAATTTTTTTCCTCTTCAATCTTTATTTCATTTAGGGACTTAGGTCCACAAAGAACATGTTTGTCCCATCGTCCACCTTCCATACTAATATATCAATGCGCGATGCCATGCTGCCCCATCCAAAGCGGTGGCCGGTACACCGTGGGATTTTAGATAGTATGAGTCTCACACTACCCATTCTCTCCCCCAAGAGGGTGGTGTATCCATGAGGATTCCCCCACGATAATAAAAAAAGGGGAGATTATAGTTAAACCCTATAACCTTAAAGTATAAGAAATATACACACCACTCGGTAATCCCATGTGGCAACCGAGCCAGGAGACGAAGGACCCGACGCCGACCTGGGTCAAACGACCATCATCGTCGACAATAACGAGAGGTACACCGCTGTCACCCTGAGAAATAAATATATATTTCTATATATATATACCTATAATTAAAATGTAGTCCCTTTTGAGGCTCAACCATATTGTCTACTACCAAAACTACTGAACGTATGGGTAAAGGAATATGGCTATTTTATGTGGAATTTTTCGTGGACGAACCGTCACTTTTTTTTTTAATTCGATTAAACCCTTGCCATGGATCTATATTTTAATACAAAGTCCCTTAGTCAACGTGTGTATGTAGGAATGAAAGAGTTTATTGCAGTAAAGTAAATAAACTATTCCATACTAAATGAGTATGGTGTTATCAAATATAATAAATCTAAACGCTTCATGAAAATTGCAGACAGTAGAGTCACTTGGTACAAAAATCTCGTTTTTTTGGCATAATTATTGTGTTTTATCTGATTGGAGGTAAATTACAGTTCAAATTAAGCACGAAGCTCATTTCGTAAGTTTATAAAGTTTTCTTCGGTAAAACAATAAAATTGTTCCTCCTTTCTTAATTTTAATACCATTTGTTGACAACAATGTGTTAGGATATAAGACCGGCAACATTGCCAATAAGGAACCTAAAAGACTCGTATCCAGCGGCCTAAAATGTAAACCCACGTGCTACCCTGAGAACTGTCACTTTCATCCAGAACGCGTAGACGCTATATACTATATAGAACAAATATTTGTATCTCATTGTATTATAACTTATATTATATTCACATTAAATGAGTAGTCAATAGATCAACTTCATCATATTATTTCACTTAACAGGTAACAACCGACACGAACCGAAATATATATATAAATAATATAATTATACGAAATATCAATAATCGTAAGAAAACCGACAATAATAACATTAAAAATCTTGACAGTATATCCAACTACTTTAAAATTTCATTTTGACGCATTTTATTTAAATCGTGCCTAAAAACATAAATGTTTCTCTATGAATTAGAAAGAAAGAAATATTTAGTGAGCTAAACGAGAAAAGTCAGGAAAATATGATATTCTATGTTTTTGAATCATTATTTTGTGATAGAGTATGAAAAATTGTAAATGTCATCGTTTACTATATATGTGAGGTTGATCTTTATCCTGGAATAACTTTTTTTGTACACCGTATAATTCCCTACAAGTATATCGACGGTAGAAATTAACCATTCTTATATTAAAAAAATACCGCTTCGAATAGTCTAGTTCTCATTTTCCTACGATTAAATTATTCATCGATACGACCTTGGTTTTTTGTCTAGATTAAGCACTACACATAAAAAAAAATGAACTAGGGTAAAATATGCATTTTTTTAAATAAAATAGATACTACTTTGTTTATGTGTCACAGGGACTACTTAGAATTGCTTGCTATTTAAGTACATACCAATTTTCAACTTAACTAAGATTCAACTTAAATCTCTATAAATATTATATAAGAGACGAATTTTTGAAGTCGTTTTTTGGCTCTGATGTTAAGTTGGGTTTTCCAAGTTATGACAATTCCAGTTTCTTCCGTCGATACGTTTTCAATGTCACCGTACGATAATTCGCTCGAGCGCAATAAAATCATTACATAGTATAAAACAAAGTCCCCTACCGCGTCTGTCTGTCTCTCTGTTCGCGATAAACTCAAAAACTACTGAACGGATTTTCATGCGATTTTCATCAGTGGATAAAGTCATTCATGAGGAAGGTTTTGGTATATAAAATTTGATAGTCAGCGTCTGCCGGGCCCGCTAGTTTTAAATAAAAACAAAAATTCTTCAAAAATTACATGGTAAAATAAAAACCACAACGAGCCATCTCTTAGTATTAATATTAAGAGTTCAAACTGTATTTTCATGATAATTAAAGAAAAAAAAAATTCTTTAGCCCATCCTACTATTGTGTTATGTATTGCGTGGGAAGAAGTAAGCTTTCTTAGAAGCAGGTCCTCCGAATGAGTTTTTTATATCTATGTTCTGTTTTTTTTTCTCAATGAAATGATTGAGAAAAATTTGTGGATTTAGGAAATAGTTAAGATACGCACGGAGCATATAGACTGAGTGGGGACATTGTAAGGTCCAGCGCAGATGGTAGACTCTTGAACCATAAAATTGCTGTTCATAATTAGCAAGCACACGAAGTTGGTGACGCCCACCAAATGGGTCCAATTAAGCGTATCTGATGCATCACCTGCAAAAGATAAATAGATTAGATATTGGCATAAAGCCCCTTAACACGGCTTGTATTAGGAGTTAATTGCGTTATACAGTGGACGCCGTCCGCCCGGTCCTGCGGGAGTGTAGGAGACGAGAGTGGAGCTCCCTGACGTTCCGTACTCACCGGGCACGGTTGCTTCGGGTGGTACCTGCACCATATCACACGCAGGGAGCCGACCGCCGCATGTCAGGAGTGCGGCGCTGATGAGGACACCGCGCAGCACACTCTGTCCGAGTCCGAGTGCACAGTCTTAGCTGCGGCGGTGAGGAATTTAGGGGGGAATTTGTCGCTGCCGAGTGTTTGTGTTTCGGTTTGTACTTTACAAGGTTGATTAGCTTGTTCGATCCCTTGCCGCCCCCACAATAACGGTCTGTCGGTACACCGTGGGGTTTTAGTCTGTGCGAGTCGGACTTAACCCACCCTCTCCCCCGGGAGGGTGGCGTATCGAAAAGGGATATCCCCACGTTAAAAAAAAAAACAGACGGGTCGCGAATTGCATGTATCAGGCAACAACCAAAGCCGAGGTGTGCCTTGCACCCTTGAGCTAGTTGTCAAAATAAAATCGGCTGAGTGCCTTAAGCGCTCGCCTTAGTAATCCGGTGAAGCTGTTAAGACCTTGCTTGGTCAATAGCGTAGTCAGTTCGAAAAAAAAAAAACCACGGGAACTTCTTGTTTCGATTATTCCAACAAAGATTACCTATTTTAATTTATGCAATGTATTTTTATGGAAATACTTCTATGATTTAGATTTCTAAGATTCCGCAGTTATTTGTAATATATTATTTATTTAGCACCGTAAAATCGGCAGACAAATATATTATCAGACACGTATCCAGTAGTACCTACTAACGAATAGAGGAACAATTGTATATTATGAAAAATATAAAATTTGGGATTCTAAGCTTCGTAAGATACGAAGCTGTATAGTAGTGTAGCTAAGTAAAGTAAAGTGATCTACAAATATTGCATAATGATGGTCTTACCGGCTTCCCAAGTAGTGCCCCAACCGGCAGTTGTCATTCGGACTCCTGCATAATTCTTATTCATGTCAGCACTTCGCATCAAACGTATTGGTTGCACAAAACCTGAAATATAATGAAAAGCGCGTTCATAACAAAAAATTTATCATTGTAAATCTGCAAACTACTGATTTTGAAAAATAAATGTCAATCAACGAGAGTTTAAACCCTGCAAATAGCCAGAGCTTTCGGTGGAGGAAAACAGTGATCAAGCCATTGCAAACTCATAATTAATTTGCAGTCATTCAGTTAAATGAAAGAGGAGTAACCAAAGAAATAAGCACTTGATTGGTGTAATGCGTTGATATATTGTCATTTAAAATAGAAGCAATCGAATTGATGTTTGGCATACTCATGAAACATGTAAATGCCTTTCTATATTGTCCCTGCTATTAGTAGATTCCTTCTTGAAGTTGGCTTTTTACCGATAGATAAAAGATCTCTGATACATTATATAGTCTATCTAATAAAGCACCAGTTTGGCGTAGCTAGTTTTAATGTAGGCTTTTCAGTTTCTCCGCAAACGAACAGTTTCATTGTAGTCTTCAGGAATAACAAATTATTACGATTGGCTCCGGACTACGGTCCACTTAGAATGGTTATACATAAGTATAGGATGTTGGTACCAGTTACGAAGTAATCATGATCGATATTGTTTTCTATGTCATAGTTTATTACTTTAACCTTAAGATGTCAACAAGAACTCACCGACAATTCAATATATACGAAATATCTGTTACTAAGAAAGTAATAGTGGAAACATACATTTTATGTTGTCCTTAGATGATTTAACATCATATAATTATAATACGTACTGTTGAAAATAATAGCCTGGGGGAAACGAACGACGCTGATGTCGTGCGGCTGGTTGATGGGCTGAAGCTCATCGATGTACTCCGGAGCGGTGAAGTAAGTATTCGTTTCGATGTATAGGCGGGGGAAGTTGATATTCACCATACCAGCGCGGATCATTAGGTTCACACGACTAAATAAAAAATGAGGCAAATTAGTGGTGCGAAAGATTAGCTACACATAAAGATCGATACAACGATTTGTCTTGCGATGCTTGCGATTAGACGGTTCCTTACTTTTACGTTGGGAAATCCTCATCCACCTTCCCGGGTGAGAACATGAGTAGTTGTCGACACGTACTCCCGGCCCTAACACTAATAAACAACACCCAACGTCTGCGCTGGCTCTGATGGTGGTGGCCTGCATTTGCCTGAAGAAAGGTCTCCCCTTATGCTGCTCTGCCGATCTTCCGGCATCCGTGCACAAGGCGCAGTGTAACAGTGTAACATTGCAGCTACGCACTGCAGCGCCTTGTGGTCGGGTTACACACATCGAAAGCATTTCGGTCAATGAGAAACGGACACAGTGGGCGAGTGATTAGAGGGTTTCCTAAATCAAAACTACTGCGTCGGTTCATCTTGTCGAGGTTCTATATAGGTTTTTTCGTCTTTCAATACGTCAGCGTCACTCGAGTACCCTTTGGCCAAAATTCATTGGAGATCTGTAAGCCGGTTATAAGTAACATAGTATAATAACAGAATTTGATCAATTCAGTAGAATCGACAACAGCGATTATCACCAACACATCAGAAATATATCGCTGGTCGTCTCTGTATTATTGACTTCTTACCAATTAAGGTTGGGTCAGTTGTTTTTTATGCTTAGCAAAGAGATATACAATTCATATGACTTTAACAGCTCAATGCGAGCTATGGCTATGGCTTACATCAACATGATCGCAGATTTAAGAACAAATATATTGCTATACACGAGAACTATATTAAAACAACACCCTTTCAGACCAGAACAATGTAAACAGTGCTGCTTTGCAGGAACAGATTTGGAGTTATTGCTGTTATAGTTGAACCTTGCACACCTAACACACTTAAGTTTCTGAAGCTTATTTAATACCTTTAAAAGTTTTTGTCCTTAAAATCCCTCAAAACTATCTTAATTTCTATATTCTACCACCAATCAAGTATACATATGTGTATTTCTGCACACTTGCCATTAGCTATAACCATAGTGATATTTACCCAGCGGTGCAACTAGCAGAAGACATTCCCCAGTTCTGATGGATGATCGAGCCGGCGCACGCGGATATATGGCCGTGGACGTTCACACCTCGCATGTACATTATATACGGGAACTGGCCCTCCTGAGCTGGCCATCCTGATATTATTCTAGCACCTGTATGAAAAACCTTTTTGTAATTTATCCTGACGTCTCTGTATATCCTCTCTCTGTATGACTCATCTCTCTCTCTCTCTCTCATCTCATCCTCTGTATGACGTCTTCCTATAGTTTTACTTAATAAACGAATGTTCGAACACAACTTTAATTTATATTATCCATTGAGAGTCGTGCTTGTCGGCTATAAAGCGCTGTGGGAGACAAGATGGCTCAATTTAGAGCATCGACGACGACGACGACGACGACTGCGAGGAGGTCATCTCGCAGAAGGAGGAGGCGGAGAGGGCCCACAAGGCAGACCCTCAAAGTGGCCGTCTCTACCAAAGGAGGACAGGCAGGAGGAGAAGGCGCTTCGCCCAACTCCTCCTGCCACCGTAGCCGGACCTGAGAGGATGGGTCGGGGGGCCCATCTCCTCATTGCACAGGTCCGGCGGACGAGGGGGGGCAGCCGGTGTGTACCCGGTCTGTCCCTCTATAGGTAGGAGCCCGGCGGTCACCTTCCGCCGGGCGGACCGTGGGGGCGGCTCTACAAGGTTGATTAGCTTGAACGATCCCTTGCCGCCCCCACAAAACGGTCTGTTGGTACACCGTGGGGTTTTATTCCGTGCGACTCGGACATAACCCACCCTCTCTTCCGGGAGGGTGGCGTATCCATAAGGGATTTCCAGAGCATCGACGAAAAGTGCCTTATCTCTTAGCGTTTTATTGGTTACACTTTGGAGAATGTGCACAGGAATTACATAATATAATTCCACCGTTCCCATTCCATCAGAGGACGACTAGACGCCGTGAGGGTTTCCACTCTTATGTGATTGATATTCCCCAGAATCGTACGAAGCTATTTGCTTCCAAAATTTATTATACGTCCCGTATTTGCTTCCAACATTTAATATACGTACGGGTAAGGAGTGGAATTCACTCCCGGCGTCTGTCTTCCCGTCATCATATAACTTGGGAATGTTCAATGGTAGAGTGAACAGGCATCTAGCGGGTAAGCGCGATCCATCGTTGGCCTCATCGTCACTTACTATCAGGTGAGATTGTAGCCTAGCGCATGCATATAGAACATTTTAAAAAACGTGATATTATTAACCATCACCACAGAGTGAACACAACACACAAGGGCGAATATTGGCCTATTCGAACATGTCTACATGGAGCAATTGTCCGAGATGTACGGACCGAGTGCAGATTCAAGCTGACATACACTCACTTATTGACATATTGGCATAATTTGGTCACATTTTATTAATTTTATAAGTATAAGATATTTTTTACAGGCTATCAATTCTAAAAGAGCATATACGTTGAGGGGCGTGCACATATATAAACATAAATGTTTTTTTTTCTATTTTAAAGGTATTATTATCGTACCTTTATAAAGGAGGTCATAAAAACAAATGAAGTCGTTTTATAATTAATTCCAGACATATGGATAGACTTTTTTTATACTTGCGTATTAAATGTATATTTATTGAAACACCTTAAAATAGACAATTATGTAAACAGATGGACCTACAGTTTTACTAATATAGAAATTTAGATGATTAATAAACTTACCTTGGCCCGTAGGTTCTTCCCCGGAAACCTGAAATGAAACAGAACTGAGAAAAGACATAGTATAGGACTTATTTATTTACAATTGTGGATAATGCAACAGTCACAAGTCCGATGAATAACAATAATAAAAAGGAGCATACTAAACAGAAAACCTAAAACGCTTTATCACATCGATACAACTTACACTATTAATAATAATGAAAAATTAAAATTACGTATCAATAAATATGGATAATAATAATAAATATTTGATAAACAAAAAAAAATGAATAAGAATAAATGAAAATAAATTAATTTATAAAAACTAAAATCAACCAATGGAAATTAAAACAAAATCGCAAATATAATTAAGAATACTGAAATATAGTTTAGTGAATAGTCTAAAACCAAAAAGATGGGAAGATGACTTTAAAACGACATTAGGATCCCTTTGGACAAGAGTGGCGGCAGACAGAAAGCAATGGAAAGAGTTGGAGGAGGCCTTTGCCATTAGGCACACCGAATTACGTGATATAATATAGTTATGTCTTTGTATTACTGTAAAAATTTCGGAAAATAAAGGCTTTATTATTATTATTTACTATATATTTATCACATTATTAAAAAAATATTTTATACAGTACGCAAGCACGAAACACTACCACTTTTTCAAGCGAAACATTATTGTTTATTGCTTATATTTGAATGATCACTTCGAATACGTTTGTAATATTGCACACTGGGTTATAATCAATATTAACCCTGACCCTATATTATCTATACATATAATAAAAATGAAAACCTAAGGTGTATGTATTTTTCCATTTTCGTGAAAAAATTGTTGCAGGTGTCCAGGAATAAGTCTTAATATACATTTCGATTATTTCTAGAATTGTCTGTCTGTCTGTTTTTACGAACACGCATCACTGCTAAAATTCTGGGTTTGCAATAAAACCTCATCAATAGTAATAAATTAGTCTATATTTCATTAAAATCTGTCCACTCTATCAAAAGTTATTGTAATTTTAATGACGGCTCGAGTTAAGTAGGAAAAGTACGAGAGGAAAATAGATAAGTAAATGGACTTAATACATTCACATGATTTTATTAATCCCAGTTATTTTTTAACATAGCTTTCTACGCGGTCTAAGTCGCAGGCACAGCTAGTAGATAATATATCTATTGAAGAAGATACATGCTATTAAGATATGACACTACGACCCTTAGGAGTGGAGGGATTACCATACAAACTGTGTCTGAAAGAACGTTGAGCAAGAACTATTTAATAATGCGAGCGAGAAGCGTACAGTGTAGTAGGATTTAGAGACAAATAAAGACACGTGAAATTACGGGGTATAGATAATAATAAATGAAACGAAATCTATTTTGACCCTTCTGGTTTATAATCTTATATTGGATCGCTTTTGATAATCAAACTTTTTCTTATGATTGTACACTTAAACACTTCAATGATTTTCCACAATAATCACCGTTGTGTGTTGTGTTCATTTTAGTTAACTGAACAATTACAAAAAAATATATATATTTACCAGAGTCCCAAGAAGCGTTAGCAATACAACCACACACCATTTCGCCATTTTGCTAATTTGGTATTGGATTAAAAAAAATGGATTGATAAATGAATTCAAACTGATTAATTTTATCAGTCAACACATACAAATCTATACTTAATTAATTATATAATTATGATTGATGCAATTATGCTTCGAGTACTGATAACAGTCTCTTACCTACAAACAGAGTCTCAACTTTAATTAGTTTTTATTTTAATTTCCTTTTAAATAAAAATAAAAAGAAACAAATCAAACCAACCCCGTTATACCTTAGTAATATTAACGTTAAAACAATTCGTTAAAATCTGATTAATAGTTATAATAAGCTATGATGGTGTTTGAACGCACCATAATAATATAGCAAGCAAATCATAATGTTGAAGAACTTCGTTTTTAACAGAAACAGTGGTGCCGCTCAAGCAGACACTATAAATACGCTACCAAAGCTAAAGCCTACAGAAAAGTTGTAAGGCTAAAAGATCCCATCCGACTTCGTACCTATATAATAATAATCATAAATACAGTGGTACAACAAAATAATCCCAAGGAGGTTTGTTGTCAGGCAGGCGGCCGATCATAAAAATTAAGCCAAATCAAATACCACAACATGACAAACATGTTGTACCGACCCTACTTATGTGGGATAAGGGTAAGAAGAAGAAGGTGTTTGAACGTACGACAGACGACGTCGCACTAAAATTTTGAAGCGATGATAACTTCGTTGATAGCTTGTTCGGACACCGCGTCGATGGACGTAGTTTCGAATCATTGCAACGGAGTGGGAGCTTTTGATGAAGCATCGTGATGAAAGTAAAGCATCGGGGTAGGAATTTATCTAATCTCATCTATCTTTAGCTACTAGAAAGAGAAAGAAAAAAGAAATACTTCATGCAAAATAATCCCAAGGAGGTTTGTTGTCAGGCAGGCGGCCGATCATAAAAATTAAGCCAAATCAAATACCACAACATAACAAACATGTTGTACCGACCCTACTTATGTGGGATAAGGGTAAGAAGAAGAAGGTGTTTGAACGTATGACAGACGACGTCGCACTAAAATTTTGAAGCGATGATAACTTAGTTGATAGCTTGTTTGGACACCGCGTCGATGGACGTAGTTTCGAATCATCGCAACGGAGTGGGAGCTTTTGATGAAGCATCGTGATGAAAGCAAAGCATGGGGGTAGGAATTTATCTAATCTCATTTAGCTCTAGCTACTACCCTCAAGTTGATAATTTGTCGCCAAGCATCTGTTAGTGTGTTCTGAGAGATTGAGAGGCTAGTTGCTGTCCTAAGTTTAACTTGTTTACAATCTTAGATCACATTCTCACTTAACACCAGATGAGATTGTGTCTAAGCGCTATAACCTATAAAAAACAACCCAGTACATACATATAGAAGTAGTTATTCTGATTATTACAAATTTGTTTAACATTTGTACGTGTTCACAAAAATAACCAAATACTTATTCCTCTATATTTTACAATTTATTTTCGTATGTTTTATTCCTTATAACCTTTTTTTATCTCGAACTGATTACGCTATTGACCTAGACCAAGATTTTAACAGCTTCACCGGACTACTAAGGCGAGCGCTTAAGGCACTCAGCCGATTTTATTTTGACAACTAGCTCAAGAATTCACGGTATACCTCTGCTTGGGCTGTTGCCTGACTCATACAATTCGCGACCTATCTGAGCTAACCTAAGCTAAGCTAAATATTCACACTTATATCAGTTACTAAAACATATATGTGTACCAAGCATACATACCTCAACAACTCTTATATGTATTTTGTTTCGGATAATTATTTCTAAACTATTTCAGTTTGATAAGGGAAAAAAATAAAACCTTTCCACTTTCATGTGTAAGCGTGTGTTCGTGCACGTGCGTGGAGGTGATATGTGTAATGTTGTTGTAATAATGTAAGATTTTGTGACACTGTATCGGGGCAGCATACTCAAGGGCTCCCCGCCGAGGGAACGGACCTAGGCTTGAGCCGCTGCCGAAGGGGTGGGTCCTAGTCTTGTGTGCGGCAGCGAAATTTACCCCCACACCACGGCGGCGTGATCTGTGGTTACGCGGGCGTAGGCGTGAACACGCTCTGTTTAGAGAGACAGGCTGGTACTGATCGTTCGCAGCGAATGTACGTTGTATCATCGGGAGGATCGGTAAGAATATGTCGCGGACGTCTTTTGTTGCGCGCAGCGTTAGGTGTGGTTTCGTAATTCGCGCCGGAGACCACTAACGGACTAAGATGACTCGCGGCTTTTTCAAAGTAATTAGTGGTGAGTGATTTTACATAGGCCCAGATAGTCGGCATCTCCAGGTCCCTGTGGAGATCAACTCTCCAGACGTACTATGGGGCACCGATCACTTTACGTAAGACGCGGTTTTGGAGAACCGGCAACTTATGAAAGTTGATTTTGACATATGTGCGAAAACGGGACAGCTATATGTCATAACAGGACGGATACACGCCTTATACAAAGTGAGTTTGTATTTGATGGACATCTTGCTCCTATGACAAAACAACTGATGGAGGCGACCCAAAACCATAGCAACTTTGTACTCTTTCTATATGTGAATCGAAATATAAATTTCTATCTAATGTAACACCGAGATATTTGATTTCTTCGGCCCAAAGGATATCGGATAGCCTGATGGCTCAAGGTTATTACTACGTCGTAAAGGGTCAAAAAGTAGTATCGCGGCGCTCTTATCAAGATTAACTTCTATGCGTCATGAATGAAACCATTCACCGAGTGTGCAAACGGCCTTTTCGATGCGCTTCCTAAGAATGTCCGACCGCCAGCCGAAATAACGGTATCGTCTGCATAACAACCTACCTCGACCCCTTTAGACCGAGGTAGGTCACTAATGAACAAACAGATTGAAGAGCGAAGGCGTGAGTACGGAGCTCTGTGGCACACCTGAGCGTATCGGGTGGGGTTGGTTATCCCAAAACCTCATATTCGCTGTTAAAGTAATATTAAGGCACAAGTTCGGCCTTGCGTGGAGTATTGTTCGCACCTCTGGGACGGTTCCGCCAAATACCTACTAGATACCCTGGACAGGTGGCAGAGACGGGCTGTCCGCATTGTTAATGATTCAGACATTACACAATTTATAGAGCCGCTTCAGTTGCGCAGAGACATTGCCTCTCTGAGCGTGTTCTACCGTCTGTATCATGGCGAGTGTTCTGAGGAGCTATTCAATTTAATACCTTCCTCTCCTTTTCATACCCGAACCACGCGTGCTGGGCTCCGGAGCCATAGTTTTACGGTAAATCCTATCTGGGCACGAACTAAAAAGTTCGCAACTTCTTATCTCTGCCGTACCGTGAAGCTGTGGAACAATCTCCCGGCCAGTGTGTTCCCTCCTTCCTATAATATGGGGTCCTTCAAGCGTAACGTGAAGAGACATTTATGCAAGCCGGCATGACAGCGGCGACCGGTGAGGGATAGTGTGTCTCTCGGCTACTGCTAGCAGCTTTGTTCGCTTTACATTAGATTTAACTTATCCCACTAGTAGAGTAAATGATCTTTTGAGCAGTTAAGACGTGAAAGCGTAATAAAGAAACACACTTTTCTAATTTTCATCTTACAAACATTATATACTTATATTATAGGAGTTTATATATCATTATTAATTAACAAATACGATTTCAATTACCGTGATATGGTCTAGTTAATACATAAAGACAATACAATAAAGACAGTACTGTTCTTGTGAGATAGGTCAAATCTAAATTAACGAGAGCAAAACCTATTTGCATATATTTTAATAACTAGCGTAACAAGAAACTTTAAAATTCTCCTGAAATGTTTTGTTTAGTAATCATCATTTGAAACATTGATACTGGCAAATGTGCATATTGTGCCTTTCTAGAAGAAAAATGAAATCTTACGACTACGTAAAACGTCATGTCATTCTGATAAATCAGTGATTACACCATGAAGGATTACAACCTGCGAAATTATCGTGTAATATACACAACAGAAGAAATATACAAGTATATTGAGAAACACCCTCTTTTTTAAAGTAAAGATGGTGAATTTCCCTTAATACTTAGAATTTTATTATAAAAAAATGTAGATTTTGCAGAAATGGCGTTTAAAAAAATCGTATGTAGTTTTCAACTTTACATCCTGGTAACACTGGTTAGCACAGCTGACAGCTGACGGTGTCATTTTCATTTTCTGTTTGCAAGCTTTTTTGAACCGACGCGTGTTTCGTATAGGTACCAAGAAAATTCTAATTGGATGTTTGTAATCGTATAGTTACAAGTTTTCTTTATTTAATCCTCCGTTTATTATTTCTAAAATGAGTGCGTGGCCCGAAGTTGCGACCGCAAAAGCGGAAAACCGTCACGAAATCAAGTTGGCGGGTGCAGCTATTTCTAAACGCATATCTGAACAAAGTTTAGACAAAAACATATTCACTTTGATCAATATCAATTTGTTAAACATTAGTGACACGTGTCTCGCAGCTATACCGGATGAAATTAAGAACTTAATTAACCTACAAAGTTTACTATTGTACGGGAATAAAATTCAAGTTTTTAACGACAACATAACCTCTTTACGTAAGTTAAAAGTTCTTGACCTCTCTCGAAATCAGCTGAAAAGCATACCAGAAAGTTTAAATAATATGAAAGAGTTGACCAGTATTAATCTTAGTTCGAATGAAATCGAAGATATGCCGAAAATTGGTGATTTGCCTAACCTAATAACGTTGGACGTTTCTAATAACAAATTATCGAGCTTTTTGGATTTGGACGACGCTAGTTTACCACATTTGACTGATTTGAAACTGAAAGGAAATGCAATTGAAGCAATACCAAGTTCATTGGCCAAGAGTTTACCCTCTTTGAAGAATTTTGATATTGGAGATAACCAATTGAAAACGGTACCGGGAGAATTCGCTGGTTTGATAAAGTTAAAAGGTAAACTATTATTATTTATAAAGATAAAGAAAAAAAAGTTACACAACTATATTTCTGTTTAACAATGTATGATGCAACATGTTAAAAAATTTACTAACCATATTGCATAGACACATTGTAATTAGTATTTTATTTATTACATAAAAGATACCTAATAAAATACAGTAGAACCTCGATAACTTAAAGTCCAAGGAAAACACAAAATATTTTTAATTATAGAGTTTTTAAGTTATATATGTTATACTTGCACTTTCGCCACACATTTTCTTCAAATAATACAGTTTCTTAAAGTCTTCTAACCAGCCATTGCTAGCTTTAAAATTATGGATTTTCAGCGAATTGGCAATCTCTTCAGATTTTTCTTTCACAATGGGTATGTAACACTGATGAAAACAGTTCAAAGAAAACATCAACCAAAAGGTTTGGACAGTTTTTGAACCATGTAAATAAACATTGCTCCAAAATTGGGAATTCAGTAATATTTCATCTTTTACATAAAATATGTTCTCCAGATTCTCATTTCTTCAAGAGTTCAACTTCTTTTTTACTTATAAGCGATAATGTACTTTATTGTATTCGAAACTGAGCCGCAACATCTTTCCTCTTTAATCTACTTTTCACCCCTTTTATCGCTTTTAATTTATCAGCATATGTTAGTGTTAAACATATTATGCAGCCAATAAATTTGGAGAAACTTTTTGTTTTGTACATTTACAGTTACATCGCACATCAAAACATTTTTCTAAGTAACTGCAGGCTAATTCTGAAATTATTCGTTTAAGTTAACGCAACCTCTATAGGTTGCGTTAAAATATTAAGTAATCGTGGTTTTAGGCTCTGAGAGAAAGGCAACAAATTATTTGTGATATTACAGAGGTTTTTACCTTATCGAGATTCTACTGTAGTTAAATATAGATAAAGAATATAATATACAATAATTTTCCGTAATTAGTGTCAAT
>MU160510.1:50600-76416 GCA_015888305.1 Antheraea pernyi | reverse complement strand
CGCGCCAAAATAAATATAACTTCAATAAATAATTGTTAATATATATGAGTCGGTACAAAGTGAGTTAAAACGAATTTTAGCCGTTCCTAATATTTTATGTTATACTTCAAGATCTTCAAATTTCGTACATGTACATGATTATCATAAAAAAAAACCTTATGGACGACAAAACTTAAACTTCGTTCTCGGTGTATAAAACCTGGAAATCTTAAAAAGAATTACACATGTTATATGAACGATTGAAATTGAAATTAGCTCATTTTTAAACGTAACGACGTATATATACGTAACAGTGTAAACCCGATGTGAGTTCATTATATTGTTAATGTATTTTGTTGTAATGTAAATAATATAACATTTCTCGAACAGTCTTGTAGAAGTTGTCAGAGAAATGGCAGTTTATATACAAGGTTAATCTTTGAGAATCGATGACTCGTTTGATTTAAAGTGAGATTTGTTATGAGAGGGCTTTGAAGTTCTGATCGGCAACCTTTTTGTGTGACGTGAAGTGGTGGGAGTAAACACTGTGTCGGGTAGAGTGTTGAAAACACAGGTTCTCGTCCGATCGCTCAAGTTAAGCAACTTCGGGCGTGGTTAATACTTGGATGGGTGACCGCTTGCGAACACTGCTTCATGTTGGCTTTTTATTGTATTTTTCAAATGAAAATGGTTCCCTTTAATACACAAGTATCATTCTATCTTCACAAGTTCTAAGTCACACTTTAAGACATAACCGGGGTTTTTTTTAACAATTTTGCCTGCATTCACAGATTTTGCCAGAACCTATGTAAGTGTCATTAAAATCAGTAGTTTCTACATTTTTTTTTACAAATTGATCGTAATCCTTATAAAACTCAAAAGCTTTATGTGCAACTACCACAGTTTAAATACTAGAAGAAATCAAATGAAAATTTTGTTCGTACATTATTAGGAAATAATGGCTTGAACGGCATACGCTCTCACTAGCCTGTCTCAAAAATTAAACCTATTTTTTATAGTGGCGTAGTTAGAAGTAATGGCACCCTGATCGGCAAAGATAAAATGTGTGCTGTACAGATGGATGATTTTTTCAATAATTTATATGTATAACTATGCTTTGTAGCATTTTTCTTTGTTCATTACGATAGGGTGTCACTCTCTAACGGGTAAAGCGTTGGATGAGTCGTCCTAACTACGCTATTGTATATAATCGATATATGTATTGGTAAAATACACTTCATCACATAGTATATTATCTATATATAATAAATAATGTGTCTAAACTTTTTAGATTTTAGAAATAAAAGATTGTTGCAGGTGTCTAGAAATAAGTAATGTAATATATTTCAATCATTTTTAGAAATGTCTGTCTGTTTCTTTGTACACGCATAGCTATAATAAATAATGTGTCTAAACTTTTTAGATTTTAGAAATAAAAGATTGTTGCAGGTGTCTATAAATAAGTAATGTAATATATTTCAATCATTTTTAGAAATGTCTGTCTGTTTCTTTGTACACGCATAGCTGCTAAAGTAGTCAATGTACCATATAATGAAACCAAGAAAATCATAAAACATATCCTTGAGTGTAACATTTACTCATTGTTTCATTAAAATCTGTTCACTCTATTAAAATATATTGTAATTCGAATGACGATTCGAGTTAAGTACGAGAGAAAAGTAGGCAAGCTTTATTGCTATTAAAAACTCGGGAATTTTCAGTATATCTTATATATATATAACGATTTTAAGCACTACGCGTGTAATAATATGTGATGTGGGGCAAGCGGTGTGTTGTGCATGCGTAGGAATGATGAGGTAAATGGATAATATTCTGTGAAAATAAATTTTGTTAGCAAAGTATTGACATATAAAAACTCAAAACGCACAGTCTCGAATAAAAGTAGCGCTCAAAACCGGCCGCAAAAACTCCCCAATATACATACGTGGTTATAGTTATACGATAAACTTATGATATTGCAAATTCAACTTGACTTGAATGATTTAAAGTTGTTTTAACAAGGGCGCAAGAGACGCGAGGCTTTTTGAAATGACTGCATAATCCAAAATTATTTTTACACTTATTTTTGTGTCCCGTCTGTGAGACGTTAAGTGTGCATCTTGGATTCTTTATACATAGTACATATTGTTAAAACAATAAACAAGGAGACGAAGTGGCAGGCGTAAGCTAGTACTTGATATTGATATGTATATAATTTATCTATGTTATACAAACCTCATATTTATATAATCACTGTATAAGATTGGGAACTTTATATAATTTGTATTTATAGTCTATTCATTAAAGATAAAACCCGCGGGAAATGATAACCGTCGATCTGAATTATCTGCCATTTAAAATGTGATATTATTTACGGCGTTAATTAAATCATTGGATTCGGCGTTAAAAATTAAATAACCTAATTAGTTGTCCGACATACTATAAAGTATACTATATGTCAGGGATGTTATGTGAGTATGGAGATTGGCAGCTATTATATAATTCACAAAGTCAATTTGATTGCAAAAATAACATCTGCATTTATTTTAAATTCGGTCCAGTTTTTGTAAAATAACTACACCTCATTAGAAATTTAAATGGTATTAAAATTACAAAATATAAGGTAAAACATAAAAAAATACAAGTTTATGAATTAAAATAAATACATATTAATGTGTATAATAAGTGGTTTATCGATCTATTAAATATAATATACCAGAGGATACCATAACAGAGGTCTACGGTATGGTACTCTTCAAGAGGAAAGTCAACAGGATTTTAAAAGGTTGGCAACGTCCATGTTATACCTCTGGCATTGCAATCGTTTATAGACTGCGGTGACCGCTTACCACCAGGTGGCCCGCATGCGTGTACGCCACCGTCGTGGTATAACGAAAAGAGGACACAATTATGTTATATATAAAAACGGCGAACGGACTGACATTTATCTTAAAATATTTAATGTACATTATATTTAGCAATCCATTTTAATTGTGTTTAATGGCCATTGGATTCGACTTGAAATTGTACTAAATATATATATTATGTATATATTTAGCATTATAAAATTGTGTATTTTACAATTCATATTGTGGGTAGTATTTATAGCCAAAGGTTTACTGTCGGTACCAGTTTAATATTAGATTAGTAAGTTTTATTTTTAGTTTTTTTATATGTTTTTTTTAAATTCTTAGTAAATTTAAGAACAATAACTATATAAATGGTGGAGTCTCTTTGTTGTGGTCGTTTATTTTTATAATTATTTATTCGACTATAAATGTAATAAAAAATATTTTCAGTAATTAAGAATTAGTATTTCAATAATAATTAAATATAAAGAAACGGTTATCTGTTTGAAACTATATTATGGTAGCTAGACATATAGACATATCGTATGGTATACATGTAATGATTTTTAACAAGCAGATACTATTTCGCTTTGATACGAGAATTATGATTTTAATGTTTAACTATGGTCAGATCGTCAAAATTCAGTAAATTCCTCAATTACATGACATTAATATATCGATAGAATATTTTAATAATTTTGACAATTTACTCCCCTTTCAATATTTACAACAGAGTAACTGTATAAAAAAAATGAGTTGTTAATTATAATATTGTGGAATATAGTAATTTATCAGAGCCGGGTCAAAAACTTGATAATGGCGCCGCGCCGCTCTGTCTAGTGTTTGCAATAAATTACTTTAAAAAAGACACAATTAAAGTTAAAAGGCGCCAATTGTTGACACTTAACACAAATCGCCATCTTGAGTCCATAAGTTCATTAGTGCAGTGGTAAACAAGTTCACTTAGGAGTTTTTGGCGTGATCTTAGTCTGTTATGTAGTGGCTTTTATATTCTATTCATGATCTTGTGTTATTTGATTGTATAATACTGGTGGCGTTTTTTCTTAATATACTTCGGTTATTGAGCAATGGACAATAATAATCACGGAGCATAAATCTGAGACACCACTACAGCTCCCTAAAAAGTTCTAACAAGGACCGTTATCTTGTTAAAATATTGATATCTGCGCAAGACACTTATTATATTATTTATTACCCACTCGACAATGCCAGTAACATCTCGAAGATCGGTTGCCAAAAATAAAATTAAAGAAAAAAAATTCAATTTTTGCACTTTATTGCCCTGAATCCAGGGTTGAAATTTATTATATTATTGTTATCAAATCTCGCAGTTTGGCTGTGAACTTAGGTACATTATTATTACATGATGAATATTGTTACTTATATGAATGAGAAATAAGTTAAGGGTATAAGGTGATGAAATAAAAACAAATATGATTTCAGACTTTTATTTACCAAATCTTCTATCACTAAAATTAAATCACACATTTGTTTTTACGTGAAATAATAACTACATTATTTGACTAGTGTAGTCAATTCGCAACCTAACATATAAATATGTGTCTATATAATTTGAAAACTTCTAGATAGTTATCGTTAATATTTGTCAATACACATTTTGGAATATAACAAATGCTATTTGATTCTATTGTTATATTTATGAAATTTAATATACATGGATTAAGTATTCACCGAATTTTCAATTTTACATCGATCCTTCTTTGTTTACAATTAACATGTCTTTTGATTGAAGTTAAAAAAAATGACAACATATATTATTTTACAATAAATTATAAATGAAATAGTTTAATATATTTCTAGTTATACTCCTATGTTGTATTTAAATAGACGTGGATACGACAACTTTTTAGTTTTTTACTCATGTACGTTGTTGTCCAGTTTATAATATCGATTTAAATGTTACAAGTGGCCAGGAAAACGTTTGTCGATGTTATCCTGTATCCGTGTCTTTTCTAACTTTACTTTTTGAGGCATAAGTAACAGAATGTCACATTTTGTTCACATTAGAAACGAAATCCAACAGAAGATTTAGGCACACGTTATAGGAATAGTTCTCTGCAATTTTCCTTAGTATATACCAGTATAGAAATAGCAATCTTATTTTGTTATGTGAATATATTTAAATAGAATTGGTTATTAT
This sequence comes from Antheraea pernyi, assembly GCA_015888305.1. Taxonomy (NCBI): domain Eukaryota; kingdom Metazoa; phylum Arthropoda; class Insecta; order Lepidoptera; family Saturniidae; genus Antheraea; species Antheraea pernyi. Next base: position 71,406 of record MU160510.1, on the reverse strand, counting down.
TTACATATTTAATAAGGATAGTAAGATTTAAACAATATATATGGGGATTGTTATTATTCATTTTATTCACTATAATAATTGAGTATTTGTAAAGAAACCTTCAAGTACTTAGGAAATGGATACAAGATATAAACAAGGTTAAATAAAATCGGTAAAATTTATTTTAAAAAGTCTGCTTTGTAAAAAGTCCAAGTAAGAATATTTACAATTTATTCTTCTAAAAGTTATTAAACACTCTCTCAACTATATTATATATGATAGCTGTACATATATAGATTACATAGATTATATAAAAATGTACAAAAAAAAAACAATAGAAAAGAAATAAAATACAATAAATTAATACTTTTTGTTTTATAAAATGTAAATACAACTTTTTAATAATAACGAGTATTAACAAACTTAGAATTAATTTTTAATAAAATTGCTTCAAAATTTTCTCGATTGTAAACTTTTTTTGTCTATTATAAAACAGCAGGCTGTGTACTCAACGACGCTTGGTATCAGTAAATATCAAAATTAATTAAAGATATAAATTTAATATTATTTAGGTTAAAAGTTTTCAATTTTCTAGCGGCAATGACTGCTGCCAACTAAACCGAATAATAATATAATGTGTCTCACGTGGTCATGTTGAGATTCCAACAGTATTCTATAATTAACTAAACACAGCTGTATACAGCTTCCATATGAAGGGCTAAAGGGAAAAACGGGCTAAGACACATGAAAGCAATTTTTGTTGTACTTGAATACATTAAAATGAATGATTTAGAAAAGAAATTTTGTATGTTATATGTATTTCGAATTGTTTTTTTTTTTAAATAAAATATGCCTAATAATAATAATAACCGACGTGGTCAAGTCATGGTCCTAGCTAGTAACTCACTATTAAAGAAGAAATACAACAAAAAATGTGACACAACGCGTTTTACACTTGTTTTAGCTAGTCATATTATGAGTACTTTTGTGGCCATAAACTACAAAAAATCATGGACTTGGCCAGTTTTTCTTTTAGCCCTTCATATATTAATTCATTATTCCTTATCGGAAAATAAAATATGCATGCCAGTAGACTAAATAGTTTTAAAGATATTCCCACCAATATAAATTAAAAAAAATATATATATATATATTGATTGGAAATAGTATTAGTATTTGAATTCATTCGTTAGTATTGAATAAAAGAGTATTTTATTATATTATGAAAGTTACAATAGAATGTATTCATTTTAATTCTAAAAGAAGAATTAATATCCTGATGAATGAGTTTTTTACAGATAAAATTTTGTAAGTCGATGATAATATTACTCAAATGACTTTTCTACAAGAAGTGCAGCATATAAATACAGTTTCATAAGACCATTACTTATATTCCAAGCTAATAAGTAATTTAGTACCTTTGAGAAAGAATTATGATTTAAATTTCAACTGATATTTAATTTAACTTCTCCTATACACAAGCTTGTACTACAATGCGAATGTATAAATCAATGTATATTTATAATCTCAAATCCAAATGAATGAACTCCCTTTTTGGGACATTATGTTACCGCTGAAGTTAGAAAGCCGTTATTGTGTGCAGTAACTGATTTGCAATCGACACGTGGTTTATTTCGTCACAAGTCCAACCTATCCTAACCTAGCTACTGCGTTACGATAGAAATGTTAGAATTTAATATCCACCGGCGTATGTTTACACCATTGAAATGAAAAATATAACTATTACATAACAGTTTTGTAAGTGGCGGTAAAAGATGAATGAATAATTTTCATAAGAAAAAATATATCTAATTTACTAACGATGAATGAGCTCTATAACAACCTAATCTTTTAAACTCTATTCCATAGTTAGAAACATCAGTGGCAATATACAGATTTTAAAACTAGCTAAATGTCTATACTCCATACATATTCAAACAATCCAAAACGTTTTACACATATATAAATCAACTAATTATGTCCACATTCCACATTCCCGGCTCTTACAGCGTACCTACTATTAATGTAATGGTAACTATATTATATCTATTAAAAACATACTTAATATATACTATAATCGGTTATCATATATCGATCATTAGAGAAACGGATGGTATTTCTTAAAAAAATGCCAAGTTTCGGTTGAGTATGACAAAATAAATATATCAGAAAATTTTATTTTCTGATAAAATCACTGGGATTAAAATCTTAAAAATATGACCGTGAAAAAAAAATGTTTTTTTCCCATTTTTAAAAGTCTTTTTAAATATGTTAATCTTTAATTATGTTATTATCACAGAGGAATAATACAAATATTAGTTTTTTTATTTTTGTAAAATGGCTGATATAATTTTTGAGAAAAAAAAGGGCTGCAAGATTCAATTTCAAAATTAAAAGCGTCGTACTCAGAAATTAATTATTGACGTGTTTTTTTTTCGTTAATTTATGACAAGAGTTCGATGCCCTATGTGTTGGACTTGTGAACTAAATAAATCATTACTGAATGGACCAGAACCCACATCACTAATAGTATATTTGTCATGTTGTCAGTAAACCTCTTTCTCGCCTGATTTCAACAACGTCATCGCTAATGTGTCGATATATGATAATAGAGATCTTTAAGATCGAAAAAAATTTGCAACTCACTCTATAACTAATTAAAACTAAAAAAACGAAGTACAAAATCAAAATACACAAAAGTATTTTCATACGAGTGTCACTAAATATAGTAAATAAGATAATGTCTTTCATACAATATATATACGGAATGTATAAACCTTATGTCTAAATTTATTATGTCCATATGTACAAGTATATCGACGATGGAAAGGCTAATTGGCTAACGTGTCATTGACTAATGGCTAATTTGACAATTAGTCTTTCTTTCGTCGGAAGTATTTTGTAGCAACTACATAAAGGAATAAATGTAGTCTACCTACAACTTTTATGAAAACCGCGATGAGATCAAAGCCGAGGTTAATCTTATGGATTTACTCTCGGTTTTAGATTAGTCTATTTTAGGACATGCGAACATTTGAAATGTGGAAAGTATTTATACCAGCGGTTCCTAAACATTTATCAACAATGGAAATACAAATCAATACATATAAACAAAATAAGTAAGTTGTTTGTCTCGATTAATCTCTGAAACGACTGAACCCATTTTAACGTGAGTTTTACTGGAAGATACAATTGTTTTTAGAGTATTTTATTACACTTTTCTAGAGAAGTTAAAAACAGTAATGATGAAATAAAATAGATTTTAAAAAGACAACCAAAACCAAAACAAAAGACTATAAAAAACACGTTTTTCTCATGAAACAAAAAACCCATTCTATAATGAAATAGCGAAAAAATTCAACTTTAAAAATAAAATTTGTAACTGAAATTTTTTCACAGTCAAAATAATTTAATAATAAATATAACTGTTTCGCGGAACCCTTATGCCTTGTGCGCGGAACCCTTTTCAGGAATTGTTACGTCAAATAATAAAATCGAGACATCTTTCAAATGGCCGGTTATAATCATAATACTAGAAATATACACATATTAAGTACCCCATATCTTAGACTTAGTAAGAGTTTTTTAGGTATTAAGGGTCCCAAAGCTCATCACCGATTTGCCGGACAATGGCTTCAAATACCACGTCAAGCAAGTTGCAACGTCTGAATACGGTAATTATAACTGAGATATATACAACAGTCGGTACTAAAATTTTTTGCCAACAAACTACTTGAAAGCGCCATCTGTTCGAAATTGATGAAACTTACAGTCAATAACAATAATCAACATTGACAATTTTAATTTGTAATTATAAAATATTGAGGCCATTGATCGAAATATATTTTATCTTCTTTCAAGTTGGACTGAATTAATAAACGCCTACTTTCATAAAGATCGGTTGAGTAGTTTCGGATTTCATCGTGGACAAACATTGTGACACTGGATTTGTATATAATATAGAATGATAGAGGTATGTGGTTTTGCACGCATTACGTAAAAAGTACTGGATCGATTATAATCATATTTTTTTAGCTTTACTCCATAGACATTATTTAAAGTTTTTTAAATGTCGCTTATATGTCTTAGAAATTAGTAAGGTTTTTAAGACACTGCGATTTTTCTCAGCACTAGACGTTCAGCCATGTGTTTTAGTAAGGCAGGCGGTGTGGTGGTACAAAAAATATACCGTTAAAATAATAAGGAACGCAGACGAATTTGCGTTTATTAGCTAGTTATTGCAATAGAAAACATAAATCCGATCAATTTTCTTACCAACTTTTCAGGGTTATTGCGATAAGTTAATTGAATAAAGTAGTTCTGATTTCATTAATACCAAAAACTTCAACTGTATATCTCTTACATCCATTTGCCACGTTACAATTTATGTAATTTAATATCACAATCACGACAAAATACACGATTGTTAGCCTTAAATATATGTACACACATATATGTACATTTAAATAGATGCCAAATTCTTAAAGATACACGCGAAAGCAACTTAAAATAATTGTGTCGTTATATTTCAAAATCAGTTAAATCCAATTTTAATCGTTCGTATAACATGTGTAAAGTTTTTAAGATTTCCAGTTTTTATACACCGAGAAAAAAGTTCAAAGTTTGCCATTCATAAGGTATTTAGTTTTTGAAGTTATACTTTACCAAAGCGTTAGGGAAAAATGATGACAGCGTCACATAAAAACGACACCCTGAAGTTAGCTATAGTCAACATTTTCTATTGTTAGTATCGTTTTTTCTACAAACGTAGAATAAGGCGAAAGATAAAAAATTTGAAAATATTTTATCTTATTAGTCCAAAGAAGTATAACTTCTAACGCGTCTAACGTACACACACACTTTTTTTTATTTAAATAATTTTCATATTTTACATGTACAAAACTTATAGATCTTGAAAAATATTAGGAACTGCTAAAGTTTCATTTAGCTCATTTTGAAATATAACGATTCAATTATTGTGTACAAAACGAAAAACTACTAGCGAGGAGTTTAAGTCCTCTACTGCGAATTGCATATACGCCATAAAGTCTCGAATACCTGCTTTTTTCTTGTTGTCTGTTACATGAAGAGATTTTTTTCACGAAAACGCATCGAACTTTCTCGAACTGTACACACAAATCAACATTTTTCTGAGTTAAAACGTGAATTGTTGACTTGGTTTGTCGTCGTTGCATTGATCTAAGTACAGGGCGGGTCGGTCCGAGTCTAGACACGCGTCTAATTTAGCGTGCCTGATGAGGAGTCCCCGTCGCCTCCAGAGTTGTGCGTCGTCTGCAGGGTCGCAGGCCGCCAGTACTGCTGTCACTCTATCGTCAGGGGATAAGGATATACACAGACTGTGATGACGTATAAGTCCGTTTTCGAACAACCATTCTTGATTACCTCCCGTGTTGTGACACGGGTACATACCTGAAATAAGTAAACATTTTTTTTCGTTATACCATTGGTGACAAACGAGCATGTGGGTCACCTAATGGTAAGTGATCACAACCGCCCATGGACACAACGACACGAGGGTAATCACAGATATATAGCCGTTGAGAAAAGAGTAGGCTCGTTTCTTGAAAGATTCCAAATTGTAATTGTAAGTTTTTTACTTTTATTTATGTCAACCAATCTTCTAGTTCACTGCCATTGCCGAATAGGTAATATTACAAGTATCTTGTGATACGTTCAATATTGGTGGCCTTTGTTAGAACTTTTCATAGAGGTTTTGTCGCATCTCAGAATTCATTTCGTGGTATTATTTCCCATCCACTACACTTATTTATGCACAATAACCGAACTATATTACGTAAAACACCGCCAATATTACAAAATATATAGTCAAATAACAAATGATTACAAGTAAAATATAAAACCCACTACACGACAGATTAAGGTTCCGCCAATAACTCACTTAGTTTTTTGGTGTTTTTTTTATTGTATAATAGTATTGCATAATTTCAGCGCTGTGCTTAATGGTAAGCAAAAGAGTCTATAATGATTCTATTCACCAGCACTTGCATGCTAGGCACGATCCTACCAACCTCGTTAAATTCTGGATATACCAGTCCGACAAAATTACCATACCCTACAAACCCTAGATTTCGTCATAAGTACCAATACCGTACTTAATTTAATTCAAAGTGAGCTTTCGTTTTTTTTAAATAATAATTTTATGAATAAATACTCCGTAGCTGTTATGATAAGCCTATATTTTTGCTCGTGTGTAATTTGAAAGTAGATACATTTCAAATTTATTCAGCTGATTTCAAATGTTGCGCATTAACGATTTACGATTACAGTATATGCCAAATTTTGCCCGCAACTTTGCGTATTTTACATATGCTTAAATATAGACTATGTCCTTCTTCAGATCGAACCAAATGTTATTGCGTTCGGTACAATGGTTTAACTTGGAATCTTGACAAATAAAAAGACAGCCAGATTTATTCCTAAATTTACAATATAGTTATAGATTATTTTGTATCCTATATTTTAGACTTTATTTTTAATTGATGTTAAGCAACCATCTACTTAGAGAGAGAGAGAACCAACTAATAACAATAAAACTCTTTATTGCACACATTAAAAGCATACATTGCAATTGCATTGCTTAGAGCGATCTCTTACAGGCAAACCTTTGGAGACATTTAATTTTCAAAATACCCGGTGGCAATATAAATACATACACACAGAATTACAAAAACCTACAGATAAAATAAAGAAGAAATAAAGCAATAAAACAGCTTCTATTTAGGTACCTAGTTAGATAATGAACTGGTTCTCAAATGTAACTATTAATCGAAGGTTCATACAAATTTAAATTAGAAACGTTAGACTTACCTAAAGTCCCATCAACAAGATGACCCATAGTGTCTAAGCAGCGGACTCCCTGTCTGATGGCGTGCGATGTTCCTGCGAGAGCAGGCACCTGCAGCTCCGGGTACACGTGCTCCAGGTACCATCGGAACGGTTTACAGTGAAGCTTGTCACGTAGCCCGGTCCGCTCCGAGATACTGTTCAAATACCGGATTTCATATTTTATTATTCATATATTTTGGAGAATACTCCTTAATAATCTACTTTCACAAATTAAGTGGGGGAGCGAAATTGAATGTTAATATTACTAAACTGCGATCAAAATTCTAGTATTGTAAACCGGAGCTCGAAATTATAAGCAATTTGATTATTAATACTATAAAGTCTTCTAATTCCCCTACCATAGTTAACAAGTTTTAATAAATTAGATTTATTACAACTAAAACAGACGAGAGCCAGCCGCTGCTTTGTTTCTATTGTACGTAGTTCAAGCACTAAAAGTAGAGGGTGAAGTTTATTTAAGTCCGCTTGGCTAGCTTACCAACCTCAAGTTGAAAATCTGTTGCCACGCACCTGTTGGTATGTTCCTGCATCCCCCTTTAGGTTTGGTGTGTTTAATATCTTAGACCATGTCGTTATTTAACATCAAATAAGATTGTGGTCAATCGCTTAAACCTATATATATAAAATGAGTCTAGGATTATCTATGAAAAAATTCGCATCGAATGGTCATATCCCTTTGGCGTTTTGGAATCTCGAGGGTTCGTGTTGGTTGTGGAGCGAAATAAAATACAGGAGGTCTTCTGCTGACTCTCCTTTATGCTAATATGGTTGTAGCACACTGTTGTACAAATGTAATATTTAACATAATATATCGTCTTACACTACGTTCCTACGCGTCCCGGGTGATAATGACAGATTTGGGCAGCGTGTAGGTTTCTTTACATTTTTAGGCACCCGGCTACAGGTATTTTGGGTGCCTTATCGCCAGCAACGTTGCCGGTCTTATATGCTAAGATTTATTAACTAATGATATTACAATAAAGCATTAAGTATGGTATTAAAAAAGGGCGGAACGCCACAGCCTTAAGCATTCAGTAGTTTTGACCTGCTTGAGCCTCAAAAGAACTGTATTTTCACTAAATATATATATAAAGATTAACTTACTCTCCAAAATCAACCTGCTTGGCCAAAGGTTGTGATCTGTAATACAGCTCTTTGTAATCGTCCATCCAAACTTCAGCCGCACGTCTCGTGTTCCGCGCGAACACAGCGCCGGATCCCCCCGGGAACGTGTAGGGGTGACGTTTCCTGAACACGTGCCCTACCCGGGAACATGGTACTATTTCTAGAGAGCCACCGCATTGCCATACCCTGAAATGAAGTAAACGCAATATATTATATTATTGGAACTCACAGTGCAAATTCAAAAGGACAATTAAATACATTTTATATCCATGACCACTTAAACAACACAGTAAATCATCTTGCAACATTCTTAATTATATTTACCATCTTGTTATTCCATACGTTATTTTTAGTTTTTATAAATGAATACATTTTCACTTTTTCGTTTATTCTTATTCTATTTTTTTTCTTTGTCTAATGTTTCTCAATATTTATTGATACATACTTTTTATTTTTCATTATTATTAATAGTCTAAGTTGTATATCTATACTAATATTATAAAGAGGTAAAGTTTGTGACGTTGTAGGGGGTAATCGCTGGATCTACTAAACCGATTTTAAAATTCTTTTACCAATAGCAAACCACGTTACTTGAGAGTGTCACATGATTTGCAAAGTGAGACGGAGAAAAAACGGTCGAATGAAAAAGTTTTTTACGAACGCTGCCTTAACGATGGGACATATATGATTGAGTTCCAGAGAAAAGTTCTAGACCTTGGTAATGCCTCCAGAAAATTCAATAATAGCATATGTCTAACTTTTATATTTATGTCACAAAAAGTGTTTTTTTATAAATGTTTACCGCCAACGAAGTGGGCCACGGGTCAGCTAGTATGTGATAAAGCGTTGTAGGTTTTCAGTCTAGTTTACTCATTTTTATTATTGTTATTATATTATTCTATTTTTATTCAATTTTTTAGTTGTTTTCTCTTTTCTAAATAAAACGTTTTTTTAAAAACGTTTTGCGGGTAATCCTCTGTAAAGTATATTTTGTTATTTTTTATATTTTCTTGTTTCGTAGTAATAAATAATAGAACTATTAAAATGCAAACCAGAAGGCAAAAAAGCAATAATTAAGTACGACAAAATAATAATCATGAACGATCATACATTTAACAGAACCCATACTGGTCAACAACAATCAAAGAAACGTAATCTAGACCTTTCCCCTAAGCAAGATGGAAGAAATTATGAAATCCAAGCCTTGAAAAAGAATAAAATTACAGCCTTTATGAGACAAAAGAATGATTCCCAATATTCCACAAAAAATAAAACCCCTATATCCACCCCCTAGCAATTAAAAGAGGCCCCTCTACTACTCAAATACCTAACACGACTGGTCACCGCGGGGGAGAAGGAAGAAATCGGCTCTTCTTTTGACTGCAACCCTCCAACACAAAAGAATAACACTTTAAATAATAATGTATTATTATATTATAAGATAAAATACTGTTATAATTTGTAAATAGACATTGTAAAATTGTAATTATAAAAATGAGAAATAATAAAAGGCTTATTTATTTATTTATTTTATTATTCATCGGACTGTTGACTGTTGCATTATTGTTGGCTGTTGCCACATTTGTAAATAGATAAAAATTTAAATAACAGTCAAACATAAATAACAGTCAAAACTAAATATTGAAAATTGGAGTTATTCCTGAAGCTGTTTGTGCGGTGTTATTATGATTTAGATTTTGAAACAAAGTTGATAGTATTGGAATTGATAGTTTAAGCCGAGTAACAGACGCTGATCGTCACCTGAAAGAAATTTCCAAGTTCTCGCCTCCCCAGACGTCCATCCTCATGTCGTACTTCCCGAGCTTGTTAAAATACATCCTGTCCATGCTGAAGAGACCTCCAGCTATCATCGGCGTTCGGATGACTTGAGTCGGATCGCTGAGTCGTGCACTGCGCTCCGCATGAGACAGATACTCCCACTGAATTGGTTTCGAATACGATTAATAAAAAAAATGTATGTTTGTTTTTTCTAGACTTAATTACTACCATGTTAATTGTGGTTTATTGTTAGGTAAGATTGTTTATAATTACATGCAGTAAAGCTATATAAATAAAATGTTAGAGATCTGCGGTAGTCCGCGCATTACGCACAAACTACTTAATACATTTCGTTCAATTTTTTTTTGCTTTAGTTTTTACACGTTTGGTCTTACACTATACCTTAATGTAATAAAAATTATTAAAGTCTTAAAAACTACGATTTCCGTAAGCACTACAGAAGTCTAAAGAAATTTTATATATATATATATATTTTTATAGTAGTACGGCAAAATGACTGCACTGTGCCTGATGGTAAGCACAGTACAATCCAAAAATAATGGCGACCACCGAGTGACACACTATCCTTAAACTAAGATAGTAAACACGCCCAATCTAGAGGATAAATAGCTGTCGAGTGTACCTGCTGGAACGTAGATGTCAAAATTGAGGGTAGTTAGCCAGGCGAGCTGAGAAAAAGCACTATTACTATGCTGCGGTTTAATCATGATATTTTGTTGAAAGTCGCAAGGATAAGAATCAACGTCGATCGACACTGTGTCAAAACACGCTATCAACTGAGCCATCATCGTGTTAGATGTTATTCGACACCCCTTACACCCCAAAATTATATTTTTTTTGTAATGTTTTTTCTTGTTATATGAAATATATTATTAGAATAATAAATAACACAGACGAAGTCCCGGGTATCAGCTAGTGTATCGTAATTGTTGTGCTCGTAGCTTCACTTGTTTTTGAAATTTTATTTTCTTGTTATCATTATGCGTTGGGTTTACTATTGGTGTATAATAAATACTTAAATGATAGCATACTCGATATCGTGTAAATAACCCTGTTGATGAAAGACTCTACAAGAAAGTCTGAATATAGAGGTCTAATTATAGTAGGCAATGATTTATAGAGGGCTTATAGACAGTCCCTTCCAGAAAACGCTGTCATTCTCTTAATGAATCTTTAGTGAGCTTTTTGCCAGTAAAGCCTGTGTAAAACGGTCCTCAAGTATTACTTGATTACATTGAGACACACATATGTATACTTCCGCATACACCCATCCACACCCAACACACACCGTACACACATAAATACCCACATACATAGCCACACACACACACACACACACTCACACACACACACACTCACACACACACACTCACACACACTCACACACACACACACACACACACACTCAAACACACACACAACTACCGCACAAGTATTTTGTATTAAATTGTAGTATATGCATTTAATTCATACGGTGAGCGTTGACATCTTTGATACAGTTGAACACTAGTACAGATGTCAACGATAATTACCACTGGTACGATGATAAACTAGTGTACTTAATATAGAGATAATAGATTATGTAATTAATGCCATATATTAGGTAACTGTCTTTGTCATTTCCTTTGTTTTGATATATATATTATTATTACGAATATTTATGTTTTAATGCATTTGGAGTCTTATTGTTAAACCTAGCACAACTATAAAACTTCGCTTTGAATTGCTGTAATATATTTTCAATTGAAATTATTCGTAACTTTACGATATTATCGCTCGTTTATATTGTTTTTTTGAAAGTCAAATATACAAGACAGAGATAAAATCTGTATGGCGACATACGTGCGAGAAGTTTCTGGTACAGATTTATATTAAAATGGAGCTATAAATATTATTTAGACTAACTTATAAATTACAGCCTTAAAAGCTTGAGTCGAATGTGGTGTCAGAAGTAAGAGGCGGTTTACCTTGAACACCAAGTTCCAGTCGAAACCGCCACGGAGATCTGCCGAAGCGCCGATATATTGGAAGGTGTCCATACTGATCACGTCGATCACTGGGCACACTACACGTGTTGGATCCTGGAACATGAAGATTGGGATGAATATACAATCCAATAATATATTTATTGACTTTGTAACTACAAACAAATAGTTTATGAACAACAACGCACTAATCCCAGGAACGAAGGGTCCGATTTGAAAAAAACGTTTAGTGTTACATAGCTCATTTATCGAGGAAGGTTATATATCATCACGCTAAGACCAATAGCAGCGGAGCAACCGTGAAGAATGTTTCAAAATCGTTTCTTTCCCTTTTGAGAGCTTCCGCTGCGTGCACTTCGTAAACGGTAACTATGCCACGCGGACGAAGTCGCGGGAAGGAGCTAGTATTTGATATTTAAGACATTGCAAATAGCAACACCTAACAACGCTAATTGATGCGACTGTACGGCAAACGCATGGCATGCTGCATTAATTATAATAATAGCTGTTACGTTTAAAGACAAATTTAAAGGTATTATGTTCGCTGGTAAATACAACTGTGTTAGAAAAAGGTTGCTCTCACTTCTGCTATGAACCTTGTATATCGAAATAAAGTAGGTTACATGAGTCTCACTTCACATAATATCTAAGGTGATGTTGATGCTTCCGAAAATTGTCGAACTAATTAAACCAAATGTAAAATGGAGACGAAACAATTATTGAAAATCATAGCTTAACAATCATAATGTTATACGTAACTAGCTGAATTCCCGCGATTTCGTCTGCGTCGTTTATTATCTCAATTGTTTTATTATATCTCATAGGGAATTAGGCAGGGTCTTCTACGAAAGGTCCCAGGTTGCTCGAATTTTTCCGACACTGAAGGAATCGTTATATTTCAATCAATTTACCAACCGCATGAAAATCCGCTTAGTCGTTTTTGAGTTTATCGCGAATCGACAGGCGTGGCAGAGAACTTTGATATATATGCTTCTGGCGAGTAGAGATACCTGTTAAGATTTTACTAGTTAGAGCCTACGGTTTAACTCCTGTTCTTTTGGGAATGATACGGCTTGTGCACTGTCTATTGTAAATTATCGCCGTAATTCAAAAAACATAACGCATGTTAATTATAATTAATAATCAAATAGTCGTTGGCGACAAACGAAGAATTACTCAATTTTATATTCGTGTATGGTATATGTGTATTCTACCAGTATATTTTCTTTTTCCACTCTCCTCTCTCAGTTTTCATCTCGGTTTCTTTTTGGATTCCTTACATAATCAACCCATAATTCCTTCAGTTTCGTCTACTCTCGTATTCATCCATCTTTATATGTCATTGTTATTTGAAAATCAAAGTCAACAAATATATATACAGATTTCTCATATCGTTAGTGAAAGATAAAACTTTGACATTGCTATTTGATTTCAATGTTAAGCATCACGATATCGAAATGTAACACGGGTATATATTATGTTTCAGGTCCGGTTTTATTGGTGTCATATAATAGCTCACGTTCGTACTTGACCTTCACATTAAAAACCGGCATCCGCCAATAAATTATATTTTTCTATTCAAACAATTTTCGATGAACCACTGGTGTCCATTTTGTTATATAATAATTTTTCTATTGATAAGGTTAGTAAAATATGGTGTTCTAAAAATTGTATAAATATCACACACCGATATGTCTTTTCTAAGGGGGATGGGAATACGGTACTAATGAGTGTAAAATACCTTGCACAACACGCTGTATCTTCCGTTCACCACGCTTGAGTAACTATTACGGTACAAGGTTATAGGTTATAGCGATTTATCTATTTTACAATCTAGTGTAGTTTTAATCTACAATATAGTGTTAATTAAATACGTCGTTATACGTTAAACGTAACGAAGGGAGGTATTTGTGTATATGTAAGTATGTATAAGTGTCTGTCTGTGTTTAGTAATATACCAAAATGAGTTAACGTATACTCGTATTTAAGTATTTATACTACGGAACTTCGTATAGTATATAGTTTATGAGTATTCTCATATACCTATATATGTAATTTAATAATAATGTAAGTCAAAAAAGTTTCACTTTCTCCACGTGTATACACTGATACACGCACTATTTTTTATTTGTCTGGAAGTTAATTTATAATTTACAAAATATCCAAATTTTATATTACTATTCTTTAGTTACAAATTCGACTAAACGATTGCGTTTCATTTCTTGACAGGGAAATTTAGATATAATAGCGGTCATAATCATTGTCAGTATCTAAGCCGGAACCGGAGCGCAGTTAATTACGTATGATTAGACTATGGGATGGGTTTCACTGAGGAAGTGAAAACCAATCGAATTGCTAAAATTCTTTTGTGAACTTGTAATTGTTCTCAGCCTCTAAGTTTAGAGTTTACTTGCTATTGAACAAAGAAGCTTGAAAATTAGTTGTAAGAATCGTTATTCATATTAGTATATGAGACGTATCGATTGACCTTGGATATATTGTTAAAATGACGTATATTTACCGTATTGTACTATACTGATAAGAAATCGATCAAAGCACCACTAAATCATTCAAACATCAATAAACCAGCTTGATTTTAAAAGATGAACTTATTTTATTATTATTATACTTTGGAATGTTGACTGTTTTTTCCTTAATATTACTTTTGGTAAAGTGATACAAATACGACAAATATAGTTTTTTTTATATCATAGGAGGCAAACGAACAGGTGGGTTACCTGATGTTAAGTGATCACCACCGTCCATAAACACTTGCAACATCAGGGCACTCACAACTGTGTTGCGAGATTGTGTTTGGGGCAGTGGGGAATGGAGGAGGGGCGAGGGTACCGAGGGTATCCGGCGCTCTCACTGACCACACGAAACGCAACAATGCAAGCACTGTTACTTCACGTTGGTTTTCTGTGAGAGAGCGTCACTACCCTGGGCGAGCAGTGTATTTTAAATGTTGTTCTGTTTCTACTTTTTGCGTTCATTGGTTTATTCACTGTATCTTTAAACCAAAGAACATACTTATATATTTTTTAAATAATATATAGGTATATTGCTTTCTGTATTTACAGGCCATTGTGAAATAATTCCGGTGAATTCTGGATGTAACCACAGGTTTAAGCTGTCGTGGTTGTCTGTCGGTATTAAGAATTTTAATCAGTAAATACTCATGAGCCGCTTATAACTTAAACCGCGTACTAAAATGTAGTGCAGTAAGTGTATAGTAACGTAACGTGAAGTAAGATGCTTTCAAATCTTATAGATTTTGCAATACCGTTTTGGACTTGAGATATTTGTTCGTTGTCTTGTTGTAACAGTGTAGGAAATCGTGCTAGCGTTGTGATATAATTACAATATTTATGTATCGTTCTAATTTTGATTTCAGTATTGCCTTTCTAAGGTGCTTAACGACCTTTGTTAGGACGACTGGAATTTTGATTACAGTTCCTTGTTATATTAAAACATTCTCTTTTGCCTATGCCTTATGAGACAGTTCGTTAGCTTTGTTTATAATTTATAAATTTTAACATTTGACCTAATAAGTAATAAGTTATACTTGAAGGGGGGACTGGTTCTCAAATGCAGCTGGCGAAGCACATGTGTAAGAGCTTCGTGACAAACTCACAACTTAGCTAGCGAGGCCGCCTTCGAAAAAGCCTTAATACCGCAGTATCATTACAATGTTTTCCTTCAACAAAAGCTCAGGGTCATTCTGCTGACTGACTGCTGTGATTGATAGTGAGGTCGCAAGGCCACATCGTCACATTAGAAGAAAGGCGTTTAGTTTGCAAACGTATCCCTCTGCTTAATACCTTTTTTTTTATTAGCGTGGGGAAATCCTTCTGCTTAATACCTGGATATCGGAACCAAAATAAATATTTTCATATCGTACGACTTATATCTATCACTTTCATGTTCCCATGTCTCGATTTTTTCCTAAATTATATTTTGTAAGAGATAGGAAGGAGCCTTCTAAATGTGTTATTACAATTCCCCAAACATACCGTTATTTTTGGAAATAAAGCAAACAACTTTAATGAGTATAATAAGTTAAAAAAAAAGATATACCCAAAGTGTTTGTACAGTTATTATTGAAGTATAAGTTGGAATCGGTTTTATATTAGAGAAGAAAACACGAGATCATGATTTCGATTATTTCATACAGGTATAATCAGTTTGACCTGCAGTTGTTTCTTTCGCGCTCTATTCTGTAGTGCGGGCATAGCGAGACAGACATAGATTATTGGTAATACCTATTTTCAAATGTCAAAGCTCTATGGTGCAAAAAAATATATATACGATAGTAACTTTTCTATGGACCTTGTAGCAGTTATTAGAAATCATCAATAATCGTCAGCACAAGTGCGTACTTTTCAAATATTTACGATTCGTTCAAGTACACTCGAGCCTTCTCGACCAAAGTGCGTTTAAATCTTTATATACACGCACCTTTACATACATTCGTAAATATTATTTTCTATATAAACGTACATGAGTATTTATACAAGTTATTACGTAAGCACTGATATAAGCTATCTCTGTTATGTGTATACCCTTTTTCGGGTCGATAGTTATGAATACATATCCCTTCCTTACCCTTAAGCTTTGTATTTCGTAATCCAGTCATAAATAAACCTCTGAACTACGAAATCCATTGAATATCGTATATAGAGATCTATGAATAAACTAAAATTGCTAAAGTCCGCCTCGCTTGCAACCACCCTCGATCGAAAATTTGTCGCCAAGCACATTTTAGTGGGTTCTGGCAGTTGGACTTGACTGCCAGCCCCTTCCAGATTTAGCGTATTTATCATCTCATACCACATCGTCATTTAAAAACATAAGAGGTTGTGGTTAAACGCTATCTTGTGGTATCTATGAAGTATAAAACGTCCTAATTAAGTTGTCAGTAATTTAATTTATATCATAGGAGGCAAACGAGCAGGTGGGTCACCTGATGTTGCAACACCAATGGAGTCTCAAGTGCGTTGCCAGCCTGTATTTGGGGGAGCGGCGACGGGTAGGGGAAGAGGGGACGGGGGAAAGGGGAAGGGTAGTGGGCCTCCGGCGCTCTCACTGACCGAACGAAATGCAACAATGGCAAGCACTGTTACTTCACGTCGGTTTTCTATGGATAGGGTGGTACTACCTCGGGCGAGCCGACCCATTCGTGCTGAAACCAGTAATAGCTTCTACCACCTTAGCAGGAGTTTACATTTTTAGTATATATATATAGTATAGCCAACACTAGACGTATCGCTTAGTAACAGATTTAAAATATACAATTTAAAGTTTAATTAACCGCGTGCATTCACGATCGTTACAAGGCCGTGACATTACCAAACAGTGCACGTCTGACAGTCAAGGCGTCTGGTACACGCTAGACTTGTTTCCGACAATTCTGAATGCTACAATAAATATTATAACAGGACATTAAAATGAAATGTATTATCATCATGGTTTTCTTTTTAACTTTGATCATAATGTAATATGGCCCAAGAGGTATTGACGCTCAATTATTTTTAAATCCTTGGCAATAGATTACCAATTTGTCCAATCAAACGAGCCTTGGACATAATCCTATCAAAAAGATAATTACAGAATTCGAATCTACACCCATATATGCTTATGCAGATAAATACCTACAAAACTACCTACCCATTATAAAATCATTATAAAACTGTAACGATATATAAACAGAAAACATGGACGGCTGTTTATTTCGCTTTGATATTTTTGAAGAAAAAGAATAAAATTTCTGATATCTTTGTGCCTTACAAACACAATGAAAATTACTTTCTTCACATGAGGTAATCGGCGTCCGCACAAATCCGTATCAAATTTTCGTCCAAATTTACAATCAAAAAGCATCCGTTTAAACACCGAATCTGTCTAAAATAAATACTTCATTTCAAAAGTTGAATATAAATTCAAAATTATATCGCTGAAAACTTCATGACATCGTACCTCAACCTTTTCAGTAGCGTGACCAATTAAACATTCAAAAGGTTGATAAAAAAAGATGGATCCCTCGCTCATTAAAAATATTAAAAAAAAAACAAACACTAATTAAGCACCTAATATACAAATCGCAGGATGTTGTGACAGACGCACTCAACTTTATCGCGAACATTAAATATACTGAAAACTGAATGTAATCACTCCATTCAATGCATCACGCTTTGAGATAAAACAGTGCAATAACCAATTAACTCGTGGTTGTTGTAATGATATATTTTGTAGGTCACAGCCGCGATAATGACTCTATAATAATTATTGAGGTCATACCTTCACCGCGTAATACTAATTATCCTGACTTATTAAACTTTATACATCTGAAATAATTAGATACTAGCTGTGACCGCGACTCCGTCCGCCTGGAACCTAATGTAAAAAAACAATGACCAATAAAATCAACTGAATCTATTAAGTCCATTTGCTTATCTACTTATCTCTCGTACTTAAGTAGCGTCGACATTAAAATTACAATAACTTTTGATAAAGTGAACCGGTACTTAGTGATTCCAAGAGCGCCCTTCAACATTTAATTCTTTGTACAATCAACAGACGAAGGATACCTATTGCATATGACATTATGCAAACTATTCAGAGACTAGCCACGAAAAATAAAAATATCATCATACAAATGGGAAATGAAGAGGTAGATTGTTTAGCAAAAGAAGCCATTGTTGACGGTATTCCTTTTGGTTGTTTGCCTCTTTATTCGGAAGTGCTCCATATAGTAAAAAAACGCTGTATGGATCTGTGGAAGGAGTATTTTGACGAAAGATCTCTCACCAAAGGTATCTGGTACAAAACGATCCAACCTAATCCTTCTCGTTTCCCTTGGATCGATAAAGGTGACTGGTCTAGGACTGAAATTGTTACCGCTTTGAGACTTCGTTCCGGACATATTCCGCTTAATAAATTTGCCAATTTAATGAATAAGATACAATCACCTCTGTGCACTGAGTGTAACAGAGTAGAAAATGTTTATCATATAATTGTGGGATGTGTCCGTAATGAAGCAGAAAGGCGAGAGTACTGCCTAACAGTAGGTAAGGATTTACGTTGCGTTGGGGTCTATAATGGCATTTTGGCTTCACCTTTGTCGGATAAAGCCAGGATGCTGTACAGGTTAGCCAATGTTGCTATCAATAGGAGGTAAATTGTGATTATATGTGTGTAGTATCTATTATATATGCCTTCCAATAAGGGTGACATGGTGGCTTTGTGACCAGACCCTTAAAAAAAAAGAATAAAAAAAAAAGAAAAAAAAATTAACCGATTTTAGTGAAACCAAGACTCGAGAGACTCAATGTTACTCGAGAATATGCTTTAAGATTTTTTGTGTTTCAGGTTTTATCTTGACCGCAGTACTTTAGTTGAGATGCGTGTTAAAACAAACAGACAGATAGACAGATAGACAGCCAGATATTTAAGAAAATGATTAAATGTATTTTATTATTTATTCCATGACACCTACAACAATTTTTTTCACAAATATTAAAAGTACAGACAAGTTAGATTTACATTCTTATTATCTATTAGCGAACCAGACGTTGTCCTGTCCTGATAATAAAAAAAAACATAACAATTTATATACCTAAGCCTTCCTCATGAATCACTTTATCTGCTGTTGAAAACCGCATGAAAATCCGTTTAGTAGTTTTTGAGTTACCGCGAAAAGACAGACAGACGACGCGGCAAAAGACTTTGATTTATACTATATAATGACATGTATAGGAAATCATTGCATTGTCATCTAATCGATTCATATATATAACAATTATTATACCTAATTTTATATAATCGACAAGATTCTCGCTTCAATAGAGATTACTTAATTTATGTTACCGCAAAGCGATTATATTCAATATACGATAACCACTACTCGTAATGTATCAATAATTCGATGCAGAAATACTGCAATAACCTCGATCGTCGTGCAGCACTGTTTTATAACCAATGCCATAACGTAGAGATATTGCACAAAATATGTTACATAAACATCGATAGAATCATTTTGCTGACATTATGCACATTTGATACATTACCGACCCGGTCGTGTTAATATAAATATCATGAGATATAAAAACTCATTGGTCAATAGTTCATAACGGCGTTTTAAAAAGGTTTTATTCTATTAAAAAAATAATATGGTTTAATTTAAATAACCTAAAGAGAGAGAATTCAAATATATCTATCTCCTTAAACGCTACAATGACAGATTGTTTCGTACCAATATAGGCACTTTTTTTGGTGACTGATATTCTATAGTATTATAGCCATTTTCGAGTAGGTAATAAATAGTATTAAGTTTCTTGTGATCAATTCAATAATCTAACAAGATGGTGGCTTAGTTATTAGAACTTTCCAGGGAGTTACTTTACATCCACAATAGCCAAAATATATTACGTAAAGTGCCATCAATATTACAAAATACAGAATCAATTAACACAGGATTATGAAAAAAATTTAAAAGCCGCTACATACACTAAGATTTCGGCAAAAACTCAATATTGGTAATTCGATTGTTACTGTGTAGTGGTGGAATTTTTTAAAGTGAACATTTATCAAGGCGAATTGAAGAGTGAAGGAAAGGGAACGGTCACGCTCGGGTCTGTGATGTTGAATCGTGTATACTCGGCTTCGGTCATCATCAGTGACATTTATTGTCCGAAAAAGAAATGCATCTTTCCAATAACTATTATAATAAAAAATATACTCGTATATACTGTACGTGTTTAACCCTTAAATACATATTATTGCCAATTGTCGACATTCCAATTCCACATAATTTTATTTCAAAAGCATAGTGTATTCGTTACCGAATGTATGTTAAAACCTTAGAAAATAACTTATGTGTGAAATAAAAAGATGACGTCATATTTGGCGGGTAAGGTATATTTTTTTGGTATTGTTTTAGAATCCATTTCAAAATTGAAAACAAAAGATTAAGGATTAAAGATTACATTTAAGGATTGCAGTTACGCATTGCTTTTTTTATTTCCCTA
>MU160510.1:0-47385 GCA_015888305.1 Antheraea pernyi | reverse complement strand
TATATATATATATATAGATTATTTATCTGTTCATAAATTATACTTATATTAAATAATAACAAAAATATCTTTTTTACTATTAATTTCTAATATAATTTTATAAAGTTCAAAGGATTTCACGGCAAACAGAAACCGATTTGCATACATAAAAGGCATGTTTAAGTAAATAGTTGTAAGGAATGTGAATCTTGATCAATTTGTCGACGCTTACTTAAGCACGATGCATCGCAACAGCCAGCGTAGAAGGTAACTATAAAATATCTTAGCATCAACAGACACTGCGAATTTTCAACGCACGTTTCTAACGCAATTCTATAATGTATTAGGTATATACTAGCATGTGGTTGTGCTCACGTTTTTTTATTACTTATTGTCAGTATTATTTATCATAATAAATAGTTACGATAAAGCGAATTGAACAATATGTAAACATTATCTATTTTTAAGTCGCATGTGGTTCAATAGATGGCGCTGAAAGACAACTTTATATAGCTTGTTCTTCTTTAAAATTTTAATTCTTATATCCATTTATTAGGGGGTTTCCATACCGAGTTGCTAAGAGTTTCTATCACCCAGTCGAAATGATTATGTTGTAAAAATCAAACTCCAAAACCCTTTAAAAAAATCAAAATTCTATCACGGCTCTAAAAGCCCTTAAATGTGTATAAAAAAAACAAAAATGCTTTATTAAGTTTAGGCCGTAATAAGGCACTCATGAACGTCAACACTACCACCGGTTCGGAAAACAACCCATTCATCGAGAAGACTCGTTCGACTCGATCGGGTACATCCTTTTAATATATGTATTTGCGAACAATACATAATACAAATGTTTTTAGTGGATGCACAGAGATGAGTCAATTCCAAACATCACCATCGTCATATTCACTCTATAATAGCCTTTTGACACCAAATCCCGCTTGATGTGGCGCTTAAACTTACAATCCGGCAAATCGGTAACATGCTTTGGGACTTTATTGTAAAACCTAACACTATTACCTAAAAAAAATTTTATTTGTTTTGCTAAGCCTGAAACACCGGATGACCAGTTTCTTACAGTTTCTAGTATTTATCAGCTTTTCAAAGATTTTACGGCATACATTAAATTATTAAGAATGTATTGGGAGGGTAGAGTTAAGATACCGAATTCCTGGAACTTATTTTTTAATGATTCGCGTGTTTTCATATTATATATTGGTCCAATTGCCCATTTTTGTAAGAAAAATATAGTGTCTACCTCAGCAGCAATCAGCACAGCAGGATACCATAAACATTAAGCAATGGAAGTAAGCGAAGTAGAATAATCTAGTAGTTGCATGGTGGTAGAGCCACGCTGAAACTATTACTGGTTTCAGCATGAATGGGTCGGCTTGTCCGGGGTAGTACCACCCTCTCGCAGAAAACCGACGTGAAGTAACAGTGCTTGCATTGATGCGTTTCGTTCGGTCAGTGAGAGCGCCGGAGGCCCACCTCCCCTCCCCTCTCCCACTCCCTCCCCTAACCCTTCCCCTCAAAGGGTGGCAAACGCGCTTGCGACTCCTCTGTTGTTGTTGGTGTCCGTAGACGTTGGGGATCACTTAACATCAGGTGAACCACCTGTTCGTTTGCCACCTATTACATAAAAAAAAATAGTGGTTATATCTGTAAGCTGGCGATTCTTACGTATTGCGAATGCAGCAGAACTTAATCTGCTAGCCAATTTTTTTATGTGAGGGAATTGTAATTTAGAATCTAGTATGATTCCCAAGAATACAGTATTGTCAGCTAACCCTATTTAATTCCCTTCGATCTTGATGAACTATTCTTATGATGATCACTTAAACAGTACAGTTGCATGCGGTCATACGGGAATTAAGAAAAACCCTACAACAATGGTTTAATTATTGTGTTTTTCACCGAAAGCTCAGGTTTATTGTAGGATTTCATCTATATCTAGAGCGTTTAGATAAGGATAAGTTTTTATTTTATTTAGTATTATTTAATTAGGTTCATTAGAACTGTACGTTTGTTCGTTTTTTGTTTTTATATAGAAAAACAACCGAATAACATTGGCCTTTGAAAGAAAAGGTTAATATGTTTTTCTGATTTTTATTTCTGTGACAAAGATCGTGTTAGTGTGGTCTCATTTTTGATCTTTTTATGTTGACCTTTTGAACGTATTGATTGCAAAGGAATTGAGCTCAAGGTTGATATTAAAAATATGTGCTACTGATATCATTGTACCTGAAAACGAAAGTAACGAGTCTTTGAGTCTAATGTTGGAGGTAAGAAATTATAATGGTGTATTATTGACTTTATATGTAAAGATATTTTAATATTAACTTAGGTTAATATTAGGTTCATTTGTTAATGAGTTAAGTTTACATTGTACCTAACTCTTGTTCAAAAGATTCAATATAGCATTAGCTGTATTATTATTTTTAATTTACATAGTGTTAACAATAATTGTGTTTTCTCGTTCCCTCCTGTGGCTATATAATAAGGGTTGAAAAGGAACAATCAAAAGATGACATTTCCACATAGCATATAATAATTTTTCTGGTTTGTGGTTCCAAATTCTACAGTCCCTGGCCACATTATTAGACGCACCGTTGTTTTTTTTTTACAAAATAATTGTTTTCGACGAAGTCTATAAACGGTTGTGTTATATTTAAAGGTTGATTAGTATTTATTTAATGAACTCTTATACAAGAGATGAATTTGCATTGAAATTGAATTGAATTGAAATTTGAATGAATTTATCCATGAAAAGAGAAGTGACTAAAGTGGTGATTACAAACAAAACTCAGCTCCTAGAAAATATTATTCATGTTTGGAATCATCATCCTCAAATGCAGAACACAGTACAGTCTTACATTGATGGCATGGCGCGCAGAATTAAAGCTCTCAACAAAATATTAAGTTTTCATTACATTTTCTTTATTTTTGTTCGAGAGTTAATAAATACATATTTTTTCTATAATGACGATGTTTTATTAGTTTTACAGATACTTACGTTATTAATAACATAGTAAATATACATTGTATCTCATAAAAACAATACATCTGTACAGTAGGTATCACCTGATAATTAACGTTTTATATAAGATCTTATGGTGCGTCTAATAATATGGCCAGGGACTGTATATTAATATAAGTTTGTAGGCGATGATTCAAAATATATATATCTTAGTTTTAGAATCTTGAATGTCGTTAATACATTATTTAATTTCAAACGAGATGAGAGATACTACGAGGGGTGGTATGGGTTTTACAGCCTGACTGGGTCGCAACCACTATGTATATGGCGAAAAAGCCTGTTATAGTGATTCGCTTCTGCGGGTCGCGTTCCGGGATCATCCTGGCCATATCCAGCTTTTTGCAGGCCGACATGACAGCGGCGACCGACGATGGATAATTTGTTACTTCGCCATTATTTTGGATTGTACTATGCTTACCATCAGGCATAGTGCAGTAATTTTGCCGAGCTACAATAAAAAAAGAGATACTAAAATTTCATTTCGTTCCATTTTATCATCGATGGTCTATTATAAAATAATAATTAACTGTATGACTCACATATCAATGTACAGCCCAAACTGCTGGGGGGCTAGGACGTAAAAATTTGAATATGGATATTTCTTTTACAGTGTACGTGAGCACTAAAGAAGGATTTTAGGAAATTCAACCCCTAAGGTGGTGAAAAAGAGGATGAAGTTTTGTTTGTAAATACGTCATTTTTCTGTTAGACAGTGAGTCAGTCAATAATGACTCGAAAATAAATACTGCTTCGAGAACGCGTACGAAGCCGCGAAAAATTGTTAGATGATTTATAATACAGCAAAATATGAAACGAACGTATTTTTATAATCGTAAAGTCGAAACAATACTGGAAAAGCATTCTACGATTTTTTTAAATGTCTATTTGTCTGTTTTAGTAGGTTGTTCCTATAATTATTATTTAGCAATAATTAATAACAATGAAAAGTGAACGTGCGTACATTCCATTGTCTATAAAATAATAGTGCGAATATTTGCTGTTATAATCTAGTTTAACGATCTTAGTGTGTAAAAAAACTGACTATTCAAACTTTTTATATTCATACATTCATTTAAGTGTATTTTTTTGTATGAATGTTAATACTAAATTAATTATCTGCTAAGAAATATAAAAAATAGATTATTGTTCATATGACAGATAATATGTATCTATTGAAAAAAAACCACTAACATAATAAAATTCGACTATTTAAAGCCCATGTACATATGGATAATTGGGTGTTTGTACATTTATACGAGATCGATAACTTCAAACATTGTTTGATAGCTAATAAAATTGGCATACCCAAGCATTCTCTAATGGAGAAGGTTTCTATCTTAACGTTGTAGTCCGGTGAAGCTGTTAAGATCTTGCTGGGTCAAAAGCGTAGTCAGTTCGAAAAAAAAAATATCTTAAGGTAACGTCATCTTCGTATTCTATTCCAAAGTTGATGAGTAACGTCATCTAGTGGCAACTTAAAGTATTATTACAATAAATATTAAAAACACGTGCGAAACCGCGGGCACTACTAGTATACTATAAATGTAGTGCAGAACATTAAAATAAAACTGTAATATTATTCAAAAACAAAACACAAATAGAATAACACATCAGAGTATGAAATTTATGTATTAAATAAAATACGCAAAGAAAAAATGTTGTGTTCACTTTTAAGCGCATAACACATACGAAGGACTGTGAGATATAGCACAGTTGAAGTTCATATAAAGAAGGAATGCAGAAAGATACAATTTATAATGATTTTTTACGTCAATACTAAATGACATACAAATAAAACTCAAACACATATTAGTCTGTGATCAAACAATCGCTCTGGGAAGAGATTTTTAATAATGAAGATATGTGAATAAAATAGCACAGTTAAAACAAATATAATAGAAAACAAATAGAACAACAAAAATATGTAATAATAATTAAGGTACATAACCTTATTAAAAAAAAATGTACATCGGTAGAATGTAGTACTATTCAAGCTTAAAAAATTATAAGGTACAAACGAATTTCAACGACCACTATTAAATATAAACAAGTATTTAGTGTTGAGAAATGAAGACAAAATATATTATTTTTATCTTAATTAACAATCTAATTCATTTTTTTAATTCTTGTTAGGTATACCGTTTGAATACAAGCGCAGCTGATGTTAAATGGCGATGTGGTCTAGATGGTAAATACGCAAAACCTACACAGGACTGGTTCTCAAATGCAGCTGCTGAACACACCAAAAGGTTCTTCGTCACAAATTTTCAATTTGTGGGTAGCTAATAGGCTTAGAACGAAGAATACCGCGCTACCACCCTCAGTTTCAAGGAAGAGATAGCCAGGGTAGCGTGCGCCAGAAACAATTAAAGGGGATAGCGATCGGTTGCAGCTGATTAAAAATTAGAAGAAATAAAATGTAATAAAGAAAATGGCAATAACGAAGAATATATAAAAAGAGCAATGGGTTTCGAAAATATATAAAAATAGGAATAAAGCTAAAGTAAAAATAAGAAAAAAATTAAAATAGAAAGAAAACGAAAATATCGAAATAAGAATGATTGTAATATACTTATAAGGAAATAAAAATACTTTTATTTAAATAAAAGAAAACGACAGTATAGAAATAAGAATGACTCTAATATACTTGTAAGGAAATAAAAATATTACACAAAAATGAAATATCAGAGAGACAATAAATGAAATAACGATAATAATATTAAGGAAAATATGTATAGCGATAAGAGGCGATAACTGTAAGAAAGACGCAATAAAAGAACAAGAATAAAAAATAAAAAGACTGAAAGGCCAAAATATGAAAAAATATAAAGTAGAAAAAATAGTAAAAAGTACCGCAAAAAAGATCTCGGATTTGCGTCTGAGGAAAAGGGGACTTAAAAAAAGGCTTAGAAAAAGCCTTATTACCGCCATGCTGCGATATCAGTACAATGTTTCCTTTTACCAAAAGCTCCGACGCAGTTGCAAGAACTCGAATCTGCGTCAACCGACGCGGTATCCGAGAACTCTATCGATTAAACCATCATTTAAATCTAACTTTTTTTTATTTTATTTTTTATTATGTTTTAACAGGCAAACGAACACATGGGTCACCTGATATAAAGTGATCACCACCGTCCACAGACCTTAACAACACTAGGGGGGTCGAAAGAGCGTTGCCAGCCTGTATTTAGACGAAAGGGAGGGATGGAAGGGGGACAGGATCGAACTGATTGAACGAAACGCAACAATGCAAGCACTGTTACTTCACGTTGGTTTTCTATGAGAGGGTGGTAGTACCCCAAGCGAGCCGAAATGCCGAATGCTGAAATCAGTAATAGATTCAGCGTGGCTCTACCACCTACTACTAGTTTAAATTCAATTTAATTTAAATACACTTACGATTGTCGCTGAAGTCGTCGACGAGAATTATCTCTTTTATTAGATGCTCTGGACTTCTATTTAGTACACTGTGAAAAGATTAATTAGAGTTAGTGATTTATTTTATACATATAAATAAAGTTTAAGTATGTACTGTTCGCCCAGGCTCGTCTCCTAAGCAGTTGAGCCGATTTTGAAACACTTTTACTGACATATAACATACTTTTTAAAATATCATCATGTCATTACAATATCGTATAAGGCTTGTGAAGTAATCATATAATAATTATGAGTTATAGAACAGGAAATGAGAACAGTTTACAATTACTTTGGATAAAATCAATTAACAATATGATTAATTTAACTCATATTTTACTTATGCTCGGTTATTTTTTTGTTACATGTATTATTAACATAGACTAAAATAAAACGGATAGCATCTGTTTGTCAACTGATTTTTTTAAAATTGGAATTAACTAGTTTTAGTTCTAACAATACAATAATTTTGACAATAGTATTTTTTCCATATAATCGACGAGTGGGAGAATTTATTTATCTCACTATTCGTTTAATTTCACAACATATACACCCACAATCTACAATGTTTACACAATACAATTTTTATCATTTAGAAAACAAAATCGAAAAGAAATAGAGATAATAATGTCAATATATTATTAACACGTGAAGAGAAAACTATATACCCTTTATTAAGGTAAAATTTTGACTACAAGACGACCATTATTATCGTCAGCAGCCTGTAAGTGACCCATTGCGGGGCCATAGGTCTCTTCCCGTAGGAAGATATGGGCGTAATCACCACGCCAGCCCACGACGTATAGGTGATTTCAAACTCTGAGAAATCCACAGTTCAACGTTTTCCCACATACAGTGCTACTAACAAGAACATTTCTCCGGTTCAGGTTTCCTCAGGATATTTTCCTTCACCGTCAGCCGATATTGTTACCGGTTTAAATTAAATGTTCGCGAATTCCGAAAAATTCGTCAGTACATGCCGGCGTTCGAACCCACGGATATCGGATATTCCACCATGCTCATAATTTCAATTTTTTTCATTAATGAGTGTATTTAACTTTTATGAATGACTGTCACAAATATGTGTACTTTCTTTTTTTTTCTAACGAATTTGTAATTTATTTAGTGTCATTTTAGTTATTCTTATCGGATAGCATCTGTTTGTCAACTGATTTTTTTAAAATTGGAATTAACTAGTTTTAGTTCTAACAATACAATAATTTTGACAATAGTATTTTTTCCATATAATCGACGAGTGGGAGAATTTATTTATCTCACTATTCGTTTAATTTCACAACATATACACCCACAATCTACAATGTTTACACAATACAATTTTTATCATTTAGAAAACAAAATCGAAAAGAAATAGAGATAATAATGTCAATATATTATTAACACGTGAAGAGAAAACTATATACCCTTTATTAAGGTAAAATTTTGACTACAAGACGACCATTATTATCGTCAGCAGCCTGTAAGTGACCCATTGCGGGGCCATAGGTCTCTTCCCGTAGGAAGATATGGGCGTAATCACCACGCCAGCCCACGACGTATAGGTGATTTCAAACTCTGAGAAATCCACAGTTCAATGTTTTCCTACATACAGTGCTACTAATAAGAACATTTCTCCGGTCCAGGTTTCCTCAGGATATTTTCCTTCACCGTCAGCCGATATTGTTACTAGTTTAAATTAGATGTTCGCGAATTCCGAAAAATTCGTCAGTACATGCCGACGTTCGAACCCACTGATATCGGATATTCCACCATGCTCATAGTTTCATTTTTTTTCATTAATAAATGTATTTAACTTTTATGTATGACTGTCACAAATATGTTTACTTTCTTTTTTTTCTAACGAATTTGTAATTTATTTAGGTAACTAAAAAGTTATTATTATAATTACCTCACGACTGTACGTAGAAGTGTTGATCTCGCTTCGTTATGGAATGTTATAATGACGCTGGTCTCTGGTAGATCTTCATCGTATTTCTTAAGGCGGCACCTATAATGAAATTCCATATTAATTTTATGTACATATAAATGGACCTAGGTTGGGCAGTAAATAGTTTTATATTGTCGATTTTACTTCTCGCTGGACTTTTTTAACTTTATAGAAGTTAATATTTTACCAGAATTTTACTAGATGTTATATAATATTGTCTAAGATGGTAAACACGCTAAATATAGAAGACGCGTGGATACTCCGCTGCTGCTTCCAGCGCGCTTACTGACCGAACAAACCCGACAGTGCAAGCACTGTTACAACACGTCGCTGTTTCTGTTGGTCGGGTGGTAGTACCCTGGGCGAAGCGACCCATTCATGCTGAAACCAGTAATAGCTTCAGCGTGGCTCTACCACCTTTAAATGCACCGATTTGGATGCAGTTCTTTCTTTATTTCTTTCCGTTTCTGTACCCCTGAGAATGTGTACACAAAATTCCAGATACTTAACTATTTCATTTATATACGATAATGAACAGATCGTTCAGTTGTTAAGGCATGGAAGCGAAATAAACAAAGTCACATTCGCATTTATAATGTTTACTAAAGATGATAAACTTAGTTTAATATAATATTAATTTAACGCAATAATGCATGTAAATCTTCTTGTGACCTTTATCGGCGGGTGAAGGATACGTGTACTCGGTCACAGCTAGTGACCTTGTCATTAATTTTTATTATGCGTCTCTGTTTAATTAATTTAATCTTACAAGGGATTCGTTGTCCTCTCATAATGGTCGTCTGCGGTTTGAAAAGTATTTTAACTTCTCTTTATATTATTTTTACTCTGCGGTCTGTATTATTATTTTTTAATATTCATTTTTTTATATGCAGCAAATAGGTATTTGGTCTTAGTGTCAGACTCTTCGATTACCTTAGCTTAGTGAATGCTATTTAAATTGTCGGGAAGTCTTAAGTCGGGAAGTTAATTAATTCTAATGGAAATGGAATGGAATGGAATAATCTATATGGAAAGATGGAGTTATAGTAGATTGTGCTAAGAACATGGTCGAAAGAGAGTCGCTGATGAAAACATGAATTTAAACTATAAAATATATATATTTGTATATTATATTATAATTAGCGGGCCCGGCAGACGTAGTACCGCCCTAATTATAAAAAAAAAATCCTTGACAAATTATATACTAAAACCTTCCTCAAAAATCACTTTATCCACTGGTGAAAATCGCATAAAAATCCGTTCCGTAGTTTTTGAGTTTATCGCGAACAGACAGAGAGACAGACACGGTAAGGGACTTTGTTTTATACTATGTAAAATAATAATAATGATATTCTATCTTATCTTATAATAAATAGAATAAGGTATAGTATACCCTAGTAACGCTATCTAATTAAGCATTTTAATCGGTTACCTATTATTATGATCCAAAAGATTGAACCTAAGTAAAAGAGGTACGGTTTATACGGGAACGGAACTCTAGAAATATAATGGATTAGATTTCAATCTGCTTACAGTCTAAAATTGAATTATACCTACATGGCATTTCTCGTGTCTGGGACTGCTCTATTACTGGGTAAGCTGTCCGATGCGGCTTGGTTGAATCTATTCCTCACGTAAGGATCTGAGTCCCTTGAACCACCGGATACGTAGCCCCCTTCATCGAAATACGATCGGCTTGTGCTGCCAGTGCCGTAAATTTCTTCAGGTGATGATGGACTGCTTTCTACCTCTTCGATGTCCGAGTGCTGCTTGATGAGTCGCAGCGCGATGTTTTCCTCCTGTGACAATAAATATAATAAGTTTATTATATTTAACCGACTTCGAAAAAGAAGGAGGTTACTACGTTGTGTGTATTTTTTTTATGTATCTTAATCTATATCTCCGTCAATTGTGAACCGATTTTAATGATTCTTTTTTTTTAGTTGAATTGGTTATATTTAGAGGTGGTCCCATATAAATTTGAAGAAAATATTCAACCCTTAAGGGGGTGAAATATCGTTTATTTGATTTTTACCCACTTCGTCTCTACGTATTTTCGTGTAATTGGAACCGATTTATTATATCCATTAGAAACCAGATATATAAATATATATATGGACCCTAAAAATAGAGAAATATTTTTTTTACAACAAAAATAAACCGCCTTCAATGTGAAAAACTAATAAGGCACTAAAAAGCGAAAAATAACTGAATTATGACCTTAACCAAATTAAATAAAAAATATTGATATTCGCGCTACCTAATAATATATTTGAAGTCGAACTATATATATAGTTCTTTCAGTTTACGCTACTGAGAGACAAGACAAACGCAACACTTACGGACACCATGCTTTAAATAAATAAATATTTACATAATGGGTGGTATTAGTTATTATGATATGTTGAAGTTCAATTTTATTTTAAAGTTCATTAATAATACATTTTCCTTTGTTATTATTTTTTTAATTTTATAGTATAGAAAATAAATGCAAGAACAAAGGAGTTGAGCAGTTATTTTTATCAACATGATTGTGTTAAAATTTGAGAGTTTCTGTCAACTATCGGTTTTAGTATGTCTCCATTTTCGGAAGAGGTATTACTAATAAGCAATGAATTGTTGTGTAAATTCTAGATATCCTGCTCAATCCATAATTCCTTCTAATATATATAATATATTAGATATATATATATAAGATAATTTCTTTATAAACAATCTTATAATTTTAAATATTCAATTCTTTTGTGTAAATAAATTTATTTCGCATAACTCAGCAACAGCTCTAACGATTTGTACCAAATTTTGTATTTCGATAAGGTTTTGCTTTGTAGGTGCCTATATAGGTGTCTTCTATGATAAAAGCCTATATTCGCGAAAAAAAGAAACATTTTTTTATAAATAATTATTATTTCATTTAGTGTCATCTTGTACATTTTTGTGGAAATTCCCTTGGTAACAATGAGTGATAATCTATTAATACCTTACACATTTTTGAGGTGACGTTATTCTACATAAATTGAAAAATATTGACATGCGATCAATGTGTGATTCGTATTCATATATTTTCTGAAAATATACGATTTTCCAAAAAAAGAAACTGAGAAAAGTTCGATCGCCCCGGTACAAGATTACTACCTAATAGCAAAACTTAATTTATAGTATCTTTTGAAATAATCAGTTTTACAGATTTAATGAATTAAATAGAAAGAGTTCTAAAATTTCTCTAGTTCTAATGCTCACTAATATAGTATAATTATTTCAATACAACACTGAAAATGTTCACGTAAAAACATTTTGCTCAATGTTCAACAGATGGCAGTGTTCTATGGTTCGTAAGAATGAAAAAAAGAAGTTATTTAATATGTTTTATAAACAATTATAGATACTAAATGGAGACCTTAAAAATATAATAATACTCTGTGATATATTTTAAATATAAGTTAAAGTAGATATCATCTATATATTAATACGTGAATCCTAAAGTTTGTATCCCTTTTTAACGGAATTGCGCGAACGGATGAACGTTAAATTTGGCATAGTTAAAAGTTTATATGGAGGAGAAGTGCAGAAAGCTATTTATTTTATATAAAATGCATTAGAAGTACATTAAATTAATTAAAATATGCATTACTCACTCTAATGCTTCAATTTTACACAACATATACACACATGTAAATAAAAAAGACATTTTGACATCTGTCAATAAGGGACTTAAAAAAAGGTTGTGAAGGAGGTTGCTATGCTCGACTGTATGTATTATTTTACTTTTACGTTCCAATTACCCTTTTTCATTCTACATTCAACAATGATATTAACCCTAATAAAATTCAGAATTAAAAAAAACAATGAACTATGGTCGAATGTCGACCACTGGGCGCCCACTAGTTTTGTGAAATGGTTAAGAAGATAGAAATAAATGTCACCTGATATTTAAGATTCGTTTCGTTTAATTAATAAATATGCAGTAATAATCTATAATAAAATGAGAAATATCAGAGGAAGTTTGCAAATAACATCAGTGACAGAGAAATTGAGAAGTAATAGGCTAACATGGTATTATACTTAATGGACATGTTATGAGGATGGATGAAAACCATGTAACTGGGAAACTATTGAGTATGATGGTGGATGGATATAGGAGTAGAGGAAGACCGAAAAAGGTATGGATGGATTGTGTAAAAAATAATATGTTTGTTAAAAAGTGTAAATACTGAGGTAACATCTGATAGGGCAGAGTGGAAAAGGAAAACATGTTGTAACGACTTTACTCAGGTGGGATAAGGATACGAAGATGATAATGATGATAAATATGCACTGTCCGCTTCATTTCAAATAAGACCAAAAAGACTTACGCATACATTGCATAAGTTATATAATAAAGTTGCCGGGTAATAATAATAATCGATATGATTCAGAATTATGCAATTAACTTGAACTTTCGTACGGAAAATACAAAGCATTTTATTATATCGTTTACTAATGCTCCTAGAGAACTTTTCCACAGGCACGTGTTTCGATAGATGTCTCTAGGAGCTACTATAATTTATGGCCTTAACAAGTTACCATTTTCGGTAATACCGTCACTTATAATCAGGTCTTCGAGGTCAAACGGTAAACTATACAAACTGTATGTATAATTAATAATCGAAAAAAAATATACTTCTTGTGGCTTCTCAGTCGCCGCCACCATTTATGTACTGGCCTTAGAGAAAAGGGATATATCAAAAAGACAAACAGATTATAGAATTTGATTGTCATAAAAATTAAATCGAGTCATCATGAAAATTACGAGATATTCCGAGTTTGCTGAGATAGCTGGTCGAAACCAATTATGTTATTACTAAAAGGCTGTAGATACGTTATAAGCGCTTATTTGACGGCCCCGTCAATCTACCCGTATCTAAGCAACATATAATGATTTCTTTTTCGTCACCGATATTGAGAATATGCCATCTTACTTCCACATTTTATCTAAGACAGTGTTGCGTTATCTGTTTTGTCAAAATATGTAGGTAACGTATCCTTAGTTATAATATCATTGGTCGAAACCCAATATGTGTACTCAGTAAAATTACAAAGTAATACATTATAAAACCTTATTAATGGTTCGTTGATTCGCGAAGTAGGCGCCTGTAACCCGAATGATCGTTGCTTATCGATACTCACATCTTTTTTAAGCACATTGCATGCACAGAGTAAGTACTGTGACATTTGGGACAGTTAAAATTTATATAGAGAAGAAGAGCAGAAACATAAATTCTATCTATAAATAAAGGCTCCAAATAAACTAAATTAAGTATAATAAAATACCTATTGTTTACGTTAATAGGTACTGAATGTCAAGCATATTAATCTGTGGCCGACAGTCGCTCAATAAAGCTTATTAATAGAAGTTACATATAATATATGTGTCAGTAAATCAAAAATTAATGCACGAGGTGTTTGTGTACGCTTGCAGGTGAAGCAATAGACCAAAACGACAATTTAATCTCAATAATGTTCAAATTAGAAAAGAAAATAATGATCTGCGGTTGAATGTAGATAACTGTGTGAAGTGCGCGAACAGCAATATCATCACAACGATAGATTCATCACAGATCATCATAGATTCCTATCAATTTGTTTAGTTACACTGCCTAGATATTGGGTCTTTATATCTTCATTCTAGCCCGCCTTGGTGAGCTACTACCCTCAAGTTGAAAATGTGCAGCCGTACTTGAGAGCCAGTTCTCCTCTAGATTAAGCGTTTAGTAGTGTTTGCGTTTTTTTTTTCCGAACTGACTACGTTATTTTGTGATATTGAGAATATGCCATCTTACTTCCACATTTTATCTAAGACAGTGTTGTGTTATAATATTACTTTACGTATGTGTGCGTTATTGTGCCATCTGTTTTGTCAACATATCATGTAGGTAACGTATCCTTAGTTATTGGTCGAAACCCAATATGTGTACTTAGTAAAATTATAAAGTAATACATTATAAAAGCTTATTAATGGTTCGTTGATTCGCGAAGTAGGCGCCTGTAACCCGAATGATCGTTGCTTATCGATACTCACATCTTTTTTAAGCACATTGCATGCACAGAGTAAGTACTGTGACTTTTGGCACAGTTAAAATTAATATAGAGAAGAAGAGGAGAAACATAAATTCTATCTATAAATATGTGATACAAATCAACTAAATTAAGTATAATACTCATTGTTTACGTCGATACTGAATGTCAAACATATTAATCTGTGGCCAACAGTCGCTCTGAGTAAAGCGTATTAATAGAAGTTACATATAATATATGTGCTAGTAAATCAAAAATGTACGCTTGCAGGTGAAGCAATAGACCAAAACGACAAAATAATCTCAATAATGTTCAAATTAAAAAGAAAATAATGATCTACGGTTGAATGTACACTAAAACTACTGCATAGATTCCAATCAAAGGGGAGGGGAAGTGGTCTTCCGTCGCTTTCACTGACCGGACGAAGCGCAACTATGCGAGCACTGTTACTTCACATCGGTTCCCCATGAGAGGGAGTATAATACTCATTGTTTACGTCGATACTGAATGTCAAACATATTAATCTGTGGCCAACAGTCGCTCTGAGTAAAGCGTATTAATAGAAGTTACATATAATATATGTGCTAGTAAATCAAAAATGTACGCTTGCAGGTGAAGCAATAGACCAAAACGACAAAATAATCTCAATAATGTTCAAATTAAAAAGAAAATAATGATCTACGGTTGAATGTACACTAAAACTACTGCATAGATTCCAATCAATTTTTTTAGTTACACTGCCTAGATACTTGGTCTTTATGTCTTCATTCAAGCCCGTCCTGGCTAGCGACTACCCTCAAGTTGAAAATGTGCAGCCATGCTCGAGAGCTAGGTTAAACGTGTTTGCATTTTTTTTAACCGACTACGTTATTGGCCTTGCAAGGCCATAACAGCTTCACCGGACTACGAGCGTGTTTGCATTCTTAGACCAATTTGATGTTAAATGATCAGGTGAGACTGTGATCAAACGCTAAAACCTAAGAGGTATAAAAATGTTAGTAAAAAAATTCGGATATTCTCGTATCATCCGTCCAAATATTTAAATACTCTGCCATATGTATTTCTACCTTGACATGGTATGCGATGTGGTCGTTTACGCAAATGATAACATATATATTAACATATATATGTATGCATACACTAGTTTCTAGAATGTTATCGTTGGTGGTTTTGTAATTTGTTTTTATTCGACCAAAACGGTCTAATAATTTATTTAACGTGTATTTTAGTTTTCCTGTTCATCTCACGTTGCGTTCCCGAAACATTTGCCATCGGCTCTAACGTATTATAATCACGATATACTATAGTAGTAAATTTGATGGTTGACTCACTAAAAATAATATTTTGATTTTCGGGGATCGCCGAATACGCTTCGTGTTAATATTTCGAATGAATTATACTTTTGTTTTATAGTAGCACGGCAAAATGACTGCACTGTGCCTAATGGTAAGCACAGTACAATCCAAAAACAATGGCGGCCACCGAGTGACACAGCCGGTCGCCGCTGTTATGCCGGCCTGCGAAAAGCTGGATATGCACAGGCTGATCTCGAAACACGACCCGCAAAAGCGAATCACTATGACTGGTTTTTCTCCATATACACGGTGGTTGCGACCCAGTCAGGCTGTAAAACCCTACCACCCCGCTTTTGCCATTGTCTCGTTCGTTATTCAGCAGGGTGCACCACGTGCAGGTGAGGTTGGCTTGAATGTCTCAAGTCTTCGATGTTATTCGACACCCCTTACACCCCAAAAATATATGCCACTAAGGATAGAATAGCGCAACTTTGTCACGCTAAATCGAGTTTTTTAATAATAACTACGATCTAAACTGGCCTTGGTTTAATTAGGAAATTATTTAGTCGTCCATAAATACGGCGACGTTAAGCTTAGAGCGATTGGCTTTGCACTAAAAAATTGCACTTAGAAAACTCTACCGCCGTAAGCAATAACGGCATATCTAACTAAAATCCAGAGAAAAGTCGAAACATTCGTTGCTTTTAGCGTAAGCGAGATGCTACTAATTCGTTTTTAGATTGAATGTTATTGGGGTATACGTAATCATAGGCAAAAAAATTATAAGATGTGTTTTTTCTTTATTGCGAATATCTTCAATGGCAGATACGTTCCACTTTGTTTGGACGGCAGAATATTTGCTTGACAACAGACGTCCAACTGGAGAATGTTACTAGCCAGGCTGGTAGGTATTAAAAAGCCTTTTAATGCCAAGGTTTCACTATACTTAATACTATTCACAGATATAGCAATGACTTGACAAAGTATAATTAATGTGTGAAGTACGATTTAACTGTAAAATTGGGAAAATATCGCCACACGGAGTACAATCTAAGATTAGTTTAAATGATAATTTGATCATATTTATTAGATAGTGTAAAGTTTTTTGATTTAAAGTACATTGTATGATTAAATAAACTAAATGATAGCCGCGACTTCATCTGCGTCGTCTATTATATTAACAATACATTTTATGTACAAAGGAAAACAATATAAGCACCACACCGCTTACCCCATTTCTTCACGGTAAGAAAACATACATCGCTTAACGTACTATACTTATTTTAAATTTTCATTATAAAAATCTTAGTTCCATAAAATTTTAAATTTAATATTAAATTTAACTTTAACTTTTTTTTTTATGACGACCAAATGACTAAGAAGTAAATTTAAAAAAAAATAAAAATGATGGAATCCTTTCCAGTAGTGATGCGTGTACAACAGTAGACCTCTATTTATATATATGGATTCTGTAAATATAGATGTAACTACTAAAAGCGATTTACATATGAGCAGAATACCTTCATTTATTTTTCGTACATTTTAATAATTGACAGAACCTGTACGACCTTTTGCATTATTTGTGGAGGCGAAACACGGCCGGCTTTGCTATGAATAAATCATAGCTTGAATTACTGTACGGTGCTTCGGAAGCCATTTGCATTTGTGTCTCTGTTTATTCAGAGATGAAAATGGCTGTAGGATAAATATTTCAGTAAACTGCCTATGGTTGTCAACTTTCATTTTAGGAAATCCTAACTAATATTGTAAATGCGATTGTGAGTTTGTTTGTTTGCTACGCTTTCACGTCCTGTTACTTTATCCATCATAATTATTGTCAGGTTCAAAATTTTAACCAGAAGAGAAAATGTTCTCGGGTTATGTCCATAATTTATATCAAAGCGAGCGTAGCCTAGTATATATTAGTAGTATTTGCTGTTGAAGTTAGGCTAAAATGTAGCTAGTACAGATAGCAGCGTTAATGGGAAAGAAAGTATATCTTATCTTGTTATATTTACATTATTATGCATATGAATGTATAAGTATAAATAAAATGGATACGTCTGTTGTTTGTCCGCGCTATTCTCTGAAATTATTGAACTGATTTTGATG
This sequence comes from Antheraea pernyi, assembly GCA_015888305.1. Classification (NCBI taxonomy): domain Eukaryota; kingdom Metazoa; phylum Arthropoda; class Insecta; order Lepidoptera; family Saturniidae; genus Antheraea; species Antheraea pernyi. Next base: position 29,546 of record MU160510.1, on the reverse strand, counting down.
ATACTTTTACTAACGGATTGAGGACTTTTTACGATATTATCAAGACTACATGTCATTGCTCTTTTTCATAACGTCTAAGCAGTCATTCTAATATTTATCAGAGGCAATGAAAAAAAATTATAACTTCTAAGGACACATACAATTTACTAAAAAAGGATAAAAAACAACCAATATTGAATCCATACTAGACGCATGGTTTTCATTAAACAGTTAATCTAGATTGACGAGAAAGAATTCGCGAACTGATGTTAGTGAAGTATGAAACAGATCTCATTAAAAAAATACCTTTTATGTAAATTCAGTAATTAAGCCGAGGACGCTTTACGAAAAGTTACAGTCCATTATTTTCGTAAAGTAATCATCATCATCATCAGACTGTAAGAGGTACAATGCAGGGCCATAGGCCTCTTCCCGAAGGAAGGTATGGGCATAATCACCACGTCAGCCCACGACGTATTGGTGACTTCAAACTCTGAGAGTTTCACGGCTCTGTTTTCCCACATATAGTGGTACTACAAGAACATTTCTCAGGTTCAGGTTACCTCACGATGTTTTCCTTCACCATCAGCTGATAGTGTTACCATTTTAAATTAGTAAATGTACGCGAATTCCGAAAAATTTGTTGGTTCATGCCGGGGCTCGAGCCTGCGGACATCGAAATGATATTACACCGGTCAAACTAGGCCACCATGATCTTTTAACGTAAAGTAATGATTTACCTAAAATGAAACATAGAAAACAATGAACTAATGCTATTGCGTTCTCTTTGATGAGTACTGAGTATAACTATCTATTCAGAAGTTCATACTTTATTATGAAATATGGGTGACAACCCTTAAAGTGCCCTACAAACAGTAATATCTCTAAATATTAAGTGGGTTCTTTTGATTTCAGAAGGCAAATATTCAGGAGATGTAATCACTTATTTATATTTACTTGTTATTAGCAAAGATTATTTTAGCACTTCCCAAATATTATATTAATATATGATATTATATAAATAATACCATTATATAATATAAATAAAAAAAAAGTGTGCGCGTACAAAGTACACATGTCAGAAGTGAAACTTCTTTGGCGAACTAATTTGTAAGTCTTGTTTATATTTATACAAATCTAAAACTTTAGAAAAAAAAAATTATACATAAAGTTTATTTATAAATTTAACTCATTGTTTATACACTGTTTAAGTGCTAATAATATTGTAAATAGATGAAAAATCTGCATTTACTGCAAATGACGTTATGCGACAGAATTGTCATCTAAAGTTCTAATAATTAACTTCCGTTGCATACCTGCGTGACGTTACATCTGTAAAAATTATACCCTCATGCGCCTAAAGAAGTTTCACTTCAAAAATTAGGCACTGCATGAACATAATTATATTTTTTTATACTACAAATTTATATTTTTGCTAGTTCGAAAGTAAATTTTTAGTTAATTTAAAATTTTATTTGTAACTGGCTTCTGCCCGCGACTTGTCCGCGTGGAATAGTAACTTTGGGATAACGTTCACACGCAGCGGAAGCATTTAAAAGGAAAAAAAGCCTATTTTGAATACATTCTTCATTGAAGCTCCGCACCTACTGGTCTTAGCGTGATGATAAATGCGCTATATAATACTAAAAGATTTTTTTCAAATCGGACCAGCAGTTTCTGAGATTAATGCTTTCAACCAAACTAATTAAAATATGATTACTCGTCTCTCGTACTTAGCTCGAGCCGCCATTAAAATTAAAATAAGAGATTTTATTGTGGACCCAGTACTTTAGCAGTGATACGTGTTCATACAAATAGACAGGTACAGACATTTTTAATGGTGGTAGAGCCACGCTGAAACTATTACTGGTTTCAGCATGAATGGGTCGACTCGTCCGGGGTAGTTCCACCCTCTCATAGAAAACCGACGTGAAGTAACAGTGCTTGCATTGTTGCGTTTCGTTCGGTCAGTGAGAGCGCCGGAGACCCACGTCCCCTCTCCTCTCCTCACGCCTCTCCCTCTCCCTCCCCTAACCCTTCCCCCCAAAGGGTGGCAACGCACTTGCAACTCCTCTGGTGTTGTTAGTGTCCATGGACGGTGGTGATCACTTAACATCAGGTGATCGTTTACCACCTATGCCATTAAAAAAAGACAGACATTTCTAAAAATGATTTAAATGTATTTTTTTACTTATTCCTAGCTGCAACAATTTTTTTCACAAAAATCTAATAAGTACAGACACGTTATTTACATTTTTATTATAAATTTTTATAGTGTATAAAGTAACTAATAGTACTAATATTGTTTCATTCCCTACGTTGCATACACTTACATTACACGATGGCTTAAATATCCAATTATCCTCAAATTATTATATCTTTAGAAATGCTATTTTGAAACTGGCGAATGTTGTTGCTACGACAATTAAAGAAAGAAATGTCTTTTAAGGTAAGAATTGTTGTGGGTAAGCTATTAAAATTATACAAAATCGGGGTTAAATTATAAAGGACCGTTTTGGGAAACCATTTAGCGAAAATTTGGAAGATATCACCAAATGTATTTGGTAATAATTCACGTCTCTATAACTTAATATCGTGACGCGTCAAATGGCTGTAATGGTAGCAATATTTTGAGTCCAATATTACGCATTCCGAAACGGTTAGTTGTTGACTTCGTTAGTGTTAATGCTCTAACATAACTACGTAGTTTATTACCAAACTAGCTGACCCGTGCGACTTCGTCTGCACCAAATCGGTTATCACCGGTATCGATTGTACTTTTAAACGCGAAAAATCTAAATAAATCTCAAAACTCGATTGCAGCGATACCTACTGTTTCTAATTTTGAATCCCAACTATCCAGGGACTCGCTCAAACAGATATCCAGTTGGTATGTGAGAAATATTTTAAAATAAGCTTATAACCCGTTCGCAGCATCACCTACCGGGTCCAATTAAAATAACCTACATATATTGCCGATAAATGTCTTCCCAGTACCCCTTGTAACATCACTTAACATACTGTACTAAATTAAAATTTATCTACATGTAATTTCCATGCTGTAGTTTTATACATAAAATAGACAAAACGAAAACAAGCTAATAAATTGTTTTTAGATTCTATAATAACACGTATTGATGTTTTATAAATAAATCTCATTCCATTATGATTTGCATTTTAATCTACACCTAATATTATCATAAGTTGCTTTTATATAAAATACTAATAGTATCGAGTTATACGTTTGATATATGGTTATCGACACTATTGTATATTCGTTAAGATATCGATACACATATCGATTATAGTTAAAAATTGAATCTCTTTTCACAAATGGCTAATAGATTAAACAATCTACAGTATCCGACATTTGATTCAGTACCTACTCACATCAGGGCGGTTAAAATAGGTTTCCTTAGGTTTTGTAAAGTGTTTTCGCTTTCGCACACGGCAATGACTGCGATAAAGAGAGACGAACTTCTTAAAATTCCATGGATTCACCGTGCGGGTGCCGGGTCCATCGTGTGGCCGAGGGAGAAACCCAGAGCAGTTCCCAGGACTTGCGACCCAGGTGTAGGTTTAAGGAGGCCCCCTTTGAGATGCGTATCAACGCTCACCTTCACTGCTCGAGTTTCCCGCCCTGCCTAGCCAAATTTGGTAGGAACCTGTTAGTGCAGCCTTTGATACTCGTTCTAAAATAGAACTTACTGCAGTTCTCGACAGGCCAAGGTCCTTCAGAAGGTTATGGAGAATTTTTCTGGGATACCCCCTCGCTCCTACTTCTACCGCGTATAAATTAACCACATAGCCATTTTTATTTACTTCGTTGGTTAGATCGTAATATTTAATAACGCTATACGAAACCGAATTTAGCCGAGTATCTTTGTCTTCTATCCGATGTACCGAATGAAAAGTAAGGTATTATATTCATCGTAACGGCTGACATCTTACGTTAGTACGTCGTGTCTGTGTTCATCCCAAAAATATAACTATTAAAAAATTAAAGTTGTTACGCAACGTAACACGATAAGTGATGTTACAATTTGTTTTTCTAGTTGGTAATATAATCACGAGATACGTCATAGAAATGAAAGTGATTGAACACGGTCACGTATCTCCAACGGGAAAGCTTAAAGCGTTTATCTCAGCACGAGTGTTTTTACTTCATTCGAAGTATAATGCACGCTCCTTGACTGCATTAGATGAATAACAAATAAAGTTCAGATATTTCACTCAACCTGATTTAACAAATGAAAGTTTAAATTCGGAGTTTTTTGATACAGTTATAGCAGTTTCCACGATTTTAGAGATCATCATCAGTCTGTGACTTCTTCCCGAAGGTGGGTATGGAGATAATCATTACGTCAGCCCACGACGTATTGACGATTTCAAACTCTGAGAAATCCACAGTTCCATGTTTATCACATATACAGTGGTACCACAAGAAAATTTCTCAGGTTCAGGTTTACTCATCATGTATTCCTTCACCGATGTTTCCTTCCGTCATCCGATGTTGTTACAAATTTGAGTTAGCAATTGTACACGATATCTGAAAAATTCATTGGTACTTAGGGCCCTAATCTGCCGACTTCGGATTGATATTCTATCGGTAAAAGCATTCGACCACTACGACTAAGCGACTCGGTTTTAATTTATCCCTTTTTATATAGCAGTGGAAAAATCCTACGTTGGATACCCCCCACCATCAGGGGATAGTGAGAGAGTTCTGCCAGACTCCTACTGACCACTCAGCGCGTATGTAAGCCAGGGTTGTGGGATTACGATTAGCAAGCTTTTCCGCGCCCCTCGTCACGCGCTAGGGTCCCTGCAGATGTTAGGCAGGGACCCTCCTCTCGGAAGAGAAATTCTCTTTCCATACCTCTTTTAGGAAACGGGGGCGAAGACCGTGCTTCAACTTCTTGGGCTTTTCTTATACGGCAACGGACTCCCCCGCGTCCGGATCCTTCATTCAACACCTCCTAACCCGCGCCATATCTCACATTGCTCGGCCATATGACACTTCGCTACAGCTTAGCGTAATTTCTAATCCTTACTTTATATTGTAATTGCTCTGTTCCTAAGTGCCGTAGAATGGTGTTAGATAAACTATAATCTTCTTTAATGTCAGACCTTGGAATAGAAAAAAAAACTGACTGGAAATTTAAGAGATTAAAAAAATTCGCGTCCGAACAAAAACTCTTTGAACTTTACAATATTATTATATTATGAGCATAGAACATGTTAATAATATGTGTGAATTAGTAATACAAATTATGTTAAAATATTACTTGTTTGGTCACATCATTTATGAAGGTCAGCAAGTTATGTGGAAAATAATAATAAAAATGATTATATATGTTATTTCATATAGAACTTTTATTTTCCACACAATCCGATCAAGTGCCAGTTTCAAATAACATATTTACATATGTTCTTACGTTGAATACAACCAAACTAGTATATATAATGTAAACTAGTATTAGATAAACAAATATAACCTAAAAACCTTGAAAATTATCACAAACACGTGTGAAGACCTTCTCTTTTTACCCTAGGTATTACAGCGTGTAAAACGAAATGTAAATAAATAAATGGCTTATAGATATTTAAAACAATTTTTGAAAGTAAGCTACCCACTTTCATGTTATGGTATTGTAAACTGTATGCCTCTTTTATTATTTGTACTAATATTAAAATATTTTGAGAGTTTTTGTTTGGAAGCGTTAATCTTTGGAACTACCAGTCAGATTTGATATTATTTTATAGCCTATTTATCAGGGAAGATTACAGACTATACAATATTATGACACAATTGTTAAGGGTGGAACAATTATTGGGCAAATAACATGTCAGAAAGTATGCAAAGCGAGAACGAAGTGTGGGCAGGCCTTGACTTAGCGCGACGTATCGTTGTTTGAGCGCGGGAAAAATGAAACGGAAATTCTGTATTAGTAGTATTTTCCGAGCCTTGAATTTAAGAAAAAATACCCACTCCACAATTAAATGTATTCTAAACGTATTCGCGTTCGGATAATATCATATAGCGTCATCTCACAACATATTTCAACATATATCTCACACACATTCTAAGGGTGGTAGAGCCACGCTGAAACTATTACTGGTTTCAGCATGAATGGGTCGGCTCGTCCGGGGTAGTAGCACCCTCTCATAGAAAACCGACGTGAAGTAACAGTGCCAGCATTGTTGCGTTTCGTTCGGTCAGTGAGAGCGCCGGAGGCCCACCTCCCCTCCCTTCTCCCCTCTCCTCTCCCACCCCCTCCCCTAACCCTTCCCCCCAAAGGGTGGTAACGCACTTGCGTCTGGTGTTGTTAGTGTCCATGGACGGTGGTGATCACTTAACATCAGGTGACCCACATGTTCGTTTGCCACCTGTGACATTAAAATATATATATATATATATATTGAGAGATGAGTATGTTATAATTAATTGGTAATAATGCAAGTACCACCAAAATGTAGAAAACGGCGCTATATGACATTATAATTTTTTTTGTGATTTTCTTGCACTATTTCAGGTACGACTCATATATAGATAAATTTAAGAAGCAAAATCTTATCTGAACACGAAATGGGATCAAATAGTTAGAGCCGATTCTGAGATACATAAAATATTTCTATATATACAAGAATTGCTCGTTTAAAGGTATAAGATAAATAAAACGGAATGTTACTAAGTGTTATTCTGACAATATTTATTTTTACAAACTATTTATGTGAAATACGTTGAAGAAACCGCTGCGCGATTTAACGCAATAATCGTCCATGTGTTTCTAAATAATAACGTGAAATTACCCTAGCCAGTAATTGTTCGGAAGCGTACACTGCGGTACACTCGAAAGTATAAGTGTTAGTATAAGTGCGTTGCAGGCGAGACGGTACGTGTAATGTCGCTACGAAGCGTGACCGACTCGGTGCGTTGTCGTGACGGTTAATTTGCCTTTAAGTGTACGTGTAGGCTATTTTAAGAAATAGTTTCCATTTTTACGATTCAGTAGTTATTGCCAATAGTTGTTTAGATGTTTAGTCACTATGTAAACAGGAGACAACGTAATCGGCAATGTGATGGCATGTTAGTATTATTTTATTTTTGTCGTAACGTTTAAAGGATGATATATTTTATAGTCAATATAGAGGAAAGTCTATAAAAAACAAATCGTAAGTGAGTCTCGCACTAAGTATCAGTAAGTGAATGAAAGAGAGCACATTTTTGGCAAATACATAATATCTTCTATACATAAGTAGGCAGAGGCAGTTAATTACATCTTCCTACTTTGTTTGTCAACTAATTTTTCATTTATTTTTTAGTCATTGACAAATTTTAGTGTTATGAATAAAAAAATAATTGAAAAACGGTTAGTTTTTTCCATATAATCGATGAACCTTTATTTATTACTCTATTGGTCATACTATACGCACCTTACGTCTACATTCTGCAATGTTTGTATACGGTTTGGAAAATATGTCAAAAATTATGAAATTAAAAAAAGTGAATTAATTGTGGGTAACCACTAGTATATAGCTATACTTACTAGCGGGCCCTGCAGACGTGGTCCCGCCCTGGTATTAAAAAAAACATTGACAAATTATCATCTATATATTAATACGGGAAGCCTAAATTTTGTATCCCTTTTTAACGGAATTGGGCGAACGGATGAACGTGAAATTTGGCATAGTTAAAGTTTATATGGAGGAGAAGTGCAGAAAGCTATTTATTTTATATAAAATTCATTAGAAGTACATTAAATTAATTAAAATATGCATTACTCACACTACTGCTTCAATTTTACACAACATATACACACATTTAAATAAAAAAGACATTTTGACATCTGTCAATAAAGGACTTCAAAAAAGGTTGTGAAGGAGGTTGCTATGATCGACTGTATGTATTATTTTACTCTTATGTTACAATTACCCTTTTTCATTCTACATTCAACAATGATATTAACCCTAATAAAATTCAAACTTTAAAAAATCAATGAACTATGGTCGAATGTCGACCTCTGGGCGCCCACTAGTATATCTAAACCTTCCTCATGAATCACTTTATCTACTGATGAAAACCTCTTAAAATTCCGATCAGCATATATTGAGTTTATCACGAACAGACAGACAGACACACAGACGTGACAATGAACTTTGTTTTATAACATGTAGTGATATATTGGCCGTGCAACGGAAACTTCGATGTGAGAGTCCGACTCGCGTTTGTCCGGGTTTTTTTTTTCAAACTAATATTGATTTATGACCTTCAGAATACAGTTCTGTTATAAAGATCTTTAAAAAAGTGATTATGTTATTCGTTATTTACATTTTTGTGAGATATAATTTTGACTGACGATCCTTATAGATATGGCAATAATTAAAATAATCAATTTTTATATCAAGTAATCAAATAAAAATTATTAAAAATTGACGTGTGCCCCGAGACTTAGTTCTCGTCAAAAAAGGTTTTATATGAAGTAATGATGGGCTGTCTTATATTTCCATAGTAGTCATTATTTCATTAATTTTTAATCTTTTGATCCTTAATCCTTTTACTACGTGGATAAGTATCTAAGGATACTTCAGTTAAATTTAATAATTACTGCTTATCTCTAAAAATCTAAATAATAATAAAATAATATTCTCTGCGAGCAATATCCTTAAAATTAAATCACCGGTTTCGGATATTAAAACGGACAAACAACAAGTTAATTTTATAATAATATATACCAGTAGGTAATACTGTTGTTGATCGCCTTGACGGCACAGTACAACCGTCCGCGTAAGGTGACGTGACGCCAACAACGTCGTAAACTTAAAGGAAGCCGGAATCCGTATTTACGAAACGCCGCGCGTTCGATGCCAAGGACAACGCACTTTCACCTTCATTCCTACATATTTTATTCTATAGATAACTTCTAGAGACATCACATCGATAACAAAGCGAAATAGGATCTTCTTCAACCTTCATTAATGTAATTTTCTGTGAAAATTGTATTTAGTGGATGGGGTATATATATATATATATATATATTGCTATTGGCCTAGCAAGGTCTTAACAGCTTCACCGGACTACTAAGGCGAGCGCTTAAGGCACTCATCCGATTTTATGTCACAACTAGCTCAGAGGTGCGCGGCACACCTCGGCTTGGGCTGTTGCCTGATACATGCATTTCCCGACCTATGTGAGCTAACCTAACCTTAGCTTTTTCTTGTTCACAAATTAAATATTGTAAGAAATAGAAGTCTTATAAAAATAATAAAATTGTCTAATTATACTACCATTTTCAGATATCCAGCAAATAATTTGGGTGAATATAATAAATGAAAGATAAACATACAGACATACCCAAAGGATTTCTTGTATTATTTTTGAAAGGTAAATTAAAATCAATTCAGTATTGGAGGAGTAAACAGAAGATTTATTTTTGAGCTGATTTTACGCTATTGTACTGAAGGAGCTTCACAGCTTCAGCGGACTTTAATGACAGGAGAATAAGAAATGATGATTTCGTCTATTTTATATACGTTCAAAGAAAATCCAATTAACGTTAAAACCTGTTCTTCAAATATATTGTAAACAACGTTCCCTTTTAAGAGATCGTTTGGCCGTAATCGCGATACAATTTTTTTTGTATTTTGGTGTACTTTGGGTCTGTCTGGTCTCAAAAATCTCGTGTCTGCGTAATAAGTTATTCAAGGACAAAAGTCCCAAAAATATAGCTCTAATGATATCAACATATATTATAAAAATTATAGGTAAAAATTGTAATATATACGTGTGCATATATTGTCACGCGTTTGTGACAATAATAATGGTAAAATTTTATAAGCCAATAACTTCAGGAAATATTTAATAAAACTAGTTCAAAACCCCAACAGAACCCCTAAAACAGTATCTGTGAATAACATCGGTCACCTAGTATCTCGAATCGTACACAACCGGACTCGCATGTGGCAACTCTCAAGGACGTTTGACTTTTACTATCAGATGTAAACTGTAATCGGATTTAGTTGTAATAAACCTACATGTAAACGGACATTCGTTCATCGCGTTCTTATGACTAATACTGTGTAAAATAGATCAATACATCACCAATTCAATTAGCGTATGTTCAATATTATAAATTATTCGGTTTATGGATCAGGCGGAAGAACAAACTTCCCAAAGACATTTTCAAAAATCTTTTAATTGAATATGCGCAAAGATATGCTTCTTCCGTTACATTTTCAAGCCTAAATTATATCAGATGAAATAATTTAAATAAAAGTATCTAATATATCTATAATATACAATTCGTAACTTCATTTTCCATACATTTTATTAAAAATATATTGGGACCAAGTTCCTTAATGCGGTTTGCGGTAGAAGTTGACTAGTAAAAATCGTCACGTAAGGAAAAAGCATTACGCCTCTTTCATTAGACTTTCTATATCTCACTTTTTCCCTTTTGCGCGATACATACCTACCTGCGCGTATGTTGTGACAGTATTGAAACTCAAGCAGATGAGTATCATTCGCTGCTGGTTGTATAACCTCGATACTGAACGCTTGGAAATTTTATTAAAACCTATTTTTATTTAGTATTTTGAATACAATATATACTCCACTAACCTATATCTAATTTTGAATAAATGAATGTTTTCAGTAGTCTTTCCATTGAAGAGTAACAAACGTTAATCCATCCTCACAAACTTTCTCGTTTATAATATAAAATAGGTAACTATACATGTCTAGCAAATGCCCGTTTGTTTTGCTTTAATTACAATAAGATATAGTCTATGATCACATAGGATAAATGGAATTGTCTAACAATTAAAAACAAAATTGGAATAATAACAGTTGCTTCGACGGAAACCTACAAATAAACAAACTCTGCATCTTCATACATAATAATATGTACAAATATGTTTAAAAACTCTTTCGTTTATAATACATAATGACTCAAAACGAATCAATCATAATTAATATGTTATCTATGGTTGAATTATAAGCATATTGAACTTTCTACACGATAATCTGTTCGGCGGCCGTGGCATCAATATTAAAATTAACACACCTGTGTCAAAAGTCAGCATGACCTTGCTATAGTATTTCATTTGACCTCACAATACGAACGTTCTAGAGTTTTGATATAATACAACGGCTTATCGTGATGCCCGTGGGAGTGACAACAATATAATGTCCACACCAACAACATTTGATTTTACCAGGTAGGTATACGTGTGTCCATTGATAAACTAAATTCACAACAGTATATAATATAAAATATACAATAAATTACCTAATATCCTTCTACTACGCTGTGCGTTAAATTACTTTGAATTTAAATAAATGGCAAAGGGTCAATGTGATCCAAAAATATGTAGCCTAGAATCGTCTATGAAAAATTACTTATGGAATGGCCATATCTATAGAGATGCGTTACGTTTAATAGTTTTGAAATAATTGAGCCTTAAAGAAACTGTATTTTCTTGTCTGCAATTTAGTGAAGATTATACTAAATAACCAGAATAAACTACTATTTGAAGAGACATATTAGATATTGTTTTAATCCTTCCATCCATCCATTCAGCGAAAGACGTCCACTGTTGGACCTAGGCTTGCCTCATTCAGTTTTACTCCGCTTTTATTCAACGGGATCTCATAACCTTTCTGTATCTTCTGGTGCTTCTTCGCCACTTGAGATCTCTTCAGCATTATTTGTCATTCATACTATGAATAATGTGTCCCACCTACTGTCACTTAAGAGCAGTAATTGTGAGCTGCGAGCTTCACAATTATGCCAAATCCCTCATTTATGAGTTTTTAATTACGGTTTGTGTAACAAAATATATTAAGTTTACGAGTATCCTTAAAGATTTTGTTTTCTTTTTCTCGAACTGACTACGCTATTGACTTGGCAAGGTCTTAACACCTTCACCGAACTACAGAGGTTTTGTCTGTTTGGGTACACTGATATCCAAAACTAGGAATTTTCATGGGACCCAGACATGTGAATTGAGCGCACCTTGTTTCAACATTTGTACTATTTCTTCTCCTATTTCACCGAAAAAAGATATCATAATTGAAAGTTCCTAAGTCTGTTCAGTTTAATATTTTTTGTAAAAAAGTAAAAAGATATTTCATTTATTGATTTTCAAATATTTTGTGTTATGGACCTGGAATTTTGTGTCGGATATTTTTCGTACGGCAATCTTTATTTGGTTTTCTTCCGAATTTATAAGTAAAAAATTATACTAGCTTATACAATTTGAATAGAGTTAACCAACAACAAAATTAACTGCAAAACAAAAACATATATAACTTTATCGACATAATTTTCTAATGTCCTAGCGAATGCCACATGGAATAAATCAACACCGCTATTCTAGCATACACGAGTACCATATAAATTAAGATGATTTATGATGATTAAGAAAATTAAAAAATTCAACATTTCCCGTTTCGTTACCACTTTTCATAGTTTATTTATGCAAACAAACAAACATACTTAAACGACAATTTTCTATAAGCGTCAACATTGAAATTCGTCATTATCACGATCAGCCTGTAAAAAACACTGCATAATCATCACTCCAGCGTACGACGTATTGGCGATTTTAAATTCTGAGAAATCCACAGTTCTATAATCTACAAGAACAGTTTTCAGTTTCAGGTTTTCTCATGATGTTTTCCTTCACCGTCGGCCCATAGTGTTACCAATTTCAATTAGTAAATGTACGCAGTTTCCGAAAAATTCGTTCATACATGTTCAAACTTGGAATTGATATTCCTTCGGTCAAAACCTTAGACCACCACGATTAACATTGAATTTGATTCCGATATATGATATCAGATGAAGATATATCCATATACGATATGCGTGATGAACTGATCTTTATAAAGTCCCGCGGGAGCCGTGTAGGGTTATTTTTAGAGAAGGTTTCGTGTTTTAGAGTTATTTATAAAATGACGGTTGACCTTTACAGATTGCTTCTTGACTTTTCGTTGAATACGTTCTAAATTAGATTTTATTGATGGCCATTGCTAAAGGAGATAAATATATTTTGCGGTTATATGTTGAGTTGCTTAACATTGCGTAAAATTCGCGCTGTACCGAATCTTAATTTTAGACTTGATCTAGTTGGATAAAGAACAGAAAACCTAAAAAAAATAGTAGCTATTATTGACCATGAAGTCTAAAATTAAGATTCGGTACAGCGCGAATTTTACGCAATGTTAAGCAACTCAAGTCGAATAACATCTAAGACTTGAGACATCCAAGTCAACCTCAACTGCACGTGGTGCACCCTGCTGAATAACGAACGAGGCAATGGCGAAAGCGGGGTGGTAGGGTTTTACAGCCCGACTGGGTCGCAACCACCATGTATATTGCGAAAAAGCCCGTAATAGCGATTCGCTTCTGCGGGTCGCGTTTCGGGATCAGCCTGTGCATATCCAGCTCTTCGCTCGCCGGCATGACAGCGGCGACCGGCGATGGATAGTATGTCATTCGGTGGTCGCCATTGTTTTTGGATTGTACTGTGCTTACCATCAGGCACAGTGCAGTCACTATGCCGTGCTACAATAAAAAAAAAATCCACTAAAAATGGTTGTGATATATATATATATGTTAAAAAGATAAACCTGTTCGAGTTTCTTGTTCTTCTCGATGACTGGTTGTTTTCCGCACCGGTGGTAGTTTTGACCTTCATAAGCGCCTTATTAGGGCCTAAATGAAATAAGTATTTTTGAATTGATTTCAGCGTGTATTATAGTTATAGAATTGAGCAATTTTTCATACTTTCTTTATAGAAATCGGTCTACAAAATCGTAAAAAATCTTTCATAAATTTATCATCTAACTTAAGGATTTGGTAAAACTTCTATTTTTATCATCTCTCTGCGACATTTGTACTGGACTGGATAGTTGCTGAGAGATTTGTATGCTGGCATGACAATGGCAACTAGTAATGGATTATAGTGCATCAGTTACAGTGCAGTTAAACTGCAGCAGCGTGTAGCCATTTCAAAAAAGATTGACGGTAAAAATATTACAATTTAAGAAAGTACGAATTGTAGCAAGCTAGCTTACCACGTTTCTCCATTTACACTGTAATCTCTCTAAGGAGTAGTATAAACTGATAGAACTTGTTTGGAAAGTTACTTGGACGGTGCGTGCGAACACGACATGGCTTAAGAATACTCTATAATGGACACGATCATATGAGGCTGTGGTTACAATGAAGCAAAAAGGACCAGTGAATTTTGTGCGCGTTTGCCTCTCTCACCTAATATTATAAATGCGTATATATGTTTCCTAATTGTTACTCAACAACTGACATTTTGCGTACATGTTGTCAGGGACACCGAAATGGAAATATTTACCTTTCATGTAGTAAAAGTGTACTCTTCATATGGGGTACATTAATCTAAATTAACGCGTGTGAAGCTAGGAGCAAAAGCTAGTAAACAATATCTATAATAACTTTTATAAGTATAGTATGTTTTTTCAATGGTAATTTTATAAATAATAATGTAAAGAATATACTAGTAGATCTTAAAATCATTTTTTATTTAATCGTATTACTAAATAGAGTGTCCATCTTTTATTATCGTCTACTGATTGATTACTCTATTTGCTGCTGCGAGGTTCAATTTATGTGGATCAATGCAGCGTCCAAAAATTTGTTACTCTCTTTTTTCATGTCATAGCAGGCAAACGAACAAGTGGGTCACCTGATGTTAAGTCACCGCCGTCCATAGACACTAACAACACCAGGGGAGTCGAAACTGCGTTGCCAGCCTGTGTTTGGGGGAAAAGCAGGGAGGGGGAGAGGAGAGGGGAGGTGGTCCTCCGACGCTCTCACTGTTTAGCACCACTCGGGGAGTAGGTACAGGGAAATGAGAGGTACACTTACATACATACTAATCGTTTGTAAAGTAGTTACGCTAATTACCTTGAAGATTTAATGTAAATCAAGAGTACAGATTTCATGTAAATCAAGACTACAGCAAATCATTTCGATAAATATACTATAAGTTATAACAGGCGTCATGAGCAGGCCTCCAACCCTCGCTCACCTGAGGGTAGATATGCATATACTTGCCAGATATGGGGACGAGCGATTCGTTCCTGGATCGATCTTGTCAGCCACCTGAGGAAATGCCGCCAGAGTACTACTTGAAAGGCCTATAGCTAACTATAATAGATTAAACGTTATTGGTATTAAAAAAAACACGCATGTGCGATAAGATTAACGAAGTCTATTAGACTCGGATGAACTTTCCAAGAGTGAAGAAAATGGATCGGACATTGCCTATTCAGACATTCATAACGCGTTATTAGTAATATATTACATCCGTGCGATGCCGTGGCTGGTCGTTAGTTTAATATATTACGTAAATAACCTTTGAAGACATGCAATCGCTTCTAACAATATGCCAAACGGTAGAATTCGAGGACCGTGGTTAATCGTATCGAAGTTGATCTATGAAGAGGCAATTTTTATATGACGTTAATTTTTTTAAAAGTAAATGTCCTTTGTCTAAAAGTATTTCGAATGTATCTCTTACGTAATCCACTTTATTGTATAACTTTAAATATTTAATAGCTGTATTAGGTCACGACTTATTAGGTATTCAGTGGTGCAATTCAATCTAGATCTCACTTACGTAAATTTAGTTTTCAACTAGATTTATTTAAGCATTTGAACAGTGTACTAAGAAGCTTATTTTCTATATTACAAGTATTTAGTACACTTTGTGTATTTTTCTTTTACAGTAATTACTTTCGTCCACGTCTCCGCCGGTGTTTATTTATTTATTTTATTATTCGAAACACCAACAAAATTTACGCTATGACACTCCAATACATACATTTAGAAAGAATGACTATATATAAATGCCACCTTAACTATAAGTATAGACTACATACTGCACAGTAAAGTAAATAACTTAATGAAAAGGTTAAAGGCAGAAACTAAGTTAACAACATGTACGTTTCTATTTTTCGTTTTTATCTTAAGTTACCGAAGCATATCTCTTTATATATACTGAAACTGTTTTTTTTTTATAGTAGCACGGCAAAATTACTGCCCTATGCCTGATGGTAAGCACAGTACAATCCAAAAATAATAGCGACCACCGAGTGACACATTATCCATCACCGGTCGCCACTGTCATGTCGGCCTGCGAAATGCTAGATATGCACAGGCTAATCCCGAAACGCGACCCGCAGAAGCGAATCGCTATGACGGGCTTTTTCGCCATATACATGGTGGTTGCGACCTAGTGGGGCTGTAAAACCCTACCGCCCCACTTTTGCCATTGCCTCGTTCGTTATTCAGCATGGTGCACCACGTGCAGGTGAGGTTGGCTTAAGTGTCTCAAGTGTTAGATATTATTCGACACCCCTTACACCCCTTGTGAAGATGTCTAGATCTGAGGTTTTGGATTTGATATTATATCGCAATAACATTCTATTCAATGGAGAATTAAATCTCAAAATTGTTTGGCAGTAATTCGTGGCAAAAATATTAAAATGACTGTTAATCCGTGTAATATTTAAAAACGTATATCAAAAGAAAATACAAGTAAACAATTATATATTTGTAGCTAATACGAGTTGTGGGCACAGCTAACACTAAAATATTTGTTTTACAATGAATTTATCAATAAAATACATATTATACGTAATTATGAGTATTTATTTTCAAGTTGAAATTATGCCGCCAAACCACCTATAGGTGTGTTATCACCCTGTAATTTAACACCAGATGTGGTTATAGTTAAACGCTAAAACCTGTAAAATATAGAAAAATAAACAAATGCGTTGCGTAAAAATCAACTCAGTGTTAACAGTCAGAGAGATCAATATTTGATTGAAGAAGGCGTTACTTTGCGGAAATCCATCATTAATATTGTAGTAGACGCTAATAATAACGCTTAATATTATAGTATATTGTTAATTAATATATATGTGTATAAGTGATATATTGGTTAATTGATTTGTTTTATGTTGTAGTCAGACGTAGTAATGTTCCATCGATTCCAGGCGGAAGTGCAAAGTAATGTCTACTATAATATTAGAGAGATCAATGTCGTAATAGACCTTTACATAACATTTAGGACACCAGGACAGTATATCCGGACTTGTGGAATTTTTACGAGTGATAACAATAACTGACAAATATACCAAATTTCACATCACATTAACAGTAAATTCCGAAGCGGATCGTTTACAACTGGTACTTTTGATTGCATAATTCGTGTCAAATTAAGATGTTTTTTTATATCTGTATGATAATTACCAATATTACTTTGATAATTTTACGATTAATGGAATTTCCAAGCGGAAATTTCTATCCGGTTATATTATTACAAACGCGAAACTAGAAATACAATGAACACATGTTTAAATAAAGCGTTTTAGTAGTAAAAGTAATTGTTATGTTACTATTATGAACGTTATGTTATGTATGAATGTACAGTAGTTATTATGTACGCATTAATTATGCCTTTTTATGCCAGTGAGCAGCAAACAGACGAACGACCTATCAAATTTTGTGTATGATGATCTATACTAATATTATAAGGCTGAAGAGTTTGTTTGCTTGAACGCGCCAATCTCAGGAACTACTGGTCCGATTTGAAAAATTATTTCAGTGTTAGATAGCTCATTTATCGAGGTATGTTATGACGCTAAGGCCAATAGGAGCGGAGCACCAATGTTTCAAAATCAGGGCTAACGTACGTATTATGTAAAAATATTTTCACCTTCTAAGTAAATGAAGTCGCGAGTTAAATTTAGCGTTAACTCAAAATATATATGTAATATTAACGTTGAACGTGGATCTTGTGTTATGTCAAAAACCTCATTAGATAATTTATTTACTAGTCACCACTACCTCACTATAATTAAGCTCTTTCAACATAAAATTTGTTAAACGTAATTTATCAAAGAGTGTACTTCTGTAATCATCGGGTATAATTCTTTTGAATTTTATTATATTACGTCAGTTTCAAGCGTGTACAAACATGTCATTGTTTATATTATACGTAACTTCTTTAGCGATAATCTCTACCCAGAATGACTGGGTAACCCTTGTAAATAAATTTAATAGAGCTGTGTTCCAGATACTTTTTTTATACCAAGGGCAACAAACAGTCGAACGACCCATTTGATGTTAAATGGTTACTGTAGACTAAGGACAACTACAACAACAGGGGCATCACTGTCGAGTTGCTGACCTTGAAGTGTGTGTTTCAATCCCTTTTAGAAGAGCTTCAGCTCATAATCCTGGGGAAAATCGTACCACATAGACAATTTCACAAAATTAGCGTACGGCCGTAGCTAGGGAGGACATTGTGGGGTAATGCCTTACCTTAAAAAACCAATAACGAAGATAAATTATTATAATTAAATTGTATGCTTATAGTTTGAGATATAAAAAAATGTAGCGATAGGTATCTAAACTTTCCCGAACATACCACAGTTTGTGCCATTCAAGGGCAATCAATTATGACATTTTTTTTTACTTCCACCCTACCTGTAACCAATACTGCCCTACCTCAAATTCGACTCTAGCTACAGCCCTGCACTAGCGTGCTGATAATGAAAGTCCTACAGAATTCGTTCTCGTTATTGCGCTTACTCAAATGTATCGTTTCTAAAAGAATTCTTGATTATTATTATATCGTCGTAACGTTATTTTTACTGGCATCTATCAAATTATGGTATAGCACAAACTTTTCGTGTATAACATTTCATCAAAATCTTTGAAACCATTTTTATATTAAGCCCAATAAAAAAACATTATTAAGTAAGCTTTTTGTCGGATTTGCGATCGGAGATCTTTATTATAGATATCTATGAAAAAAAATACACATACAAAGAAAATTTCTGTTTTGTCTAATTTGTTGATACAAATTTCATAATTCAATAATTGTTGGTTGTATAAAAAAAGTATATATGCATTTAGCAAATTATAAAAAAAATAGTGTGACCTTCATAAGTGCTCCATTTTTAAAATTTTAATTCGATTTACAAATATATATAAAAGTTAATACTATCAAGTTCTGACTTTTAAACGAAACAAAAGAATTCTTCGTACGCTATTTTTTTTGCGGAAATCAATCGCGAACTTCCACGCTTTGTGTACTTAATCGTACTTACGTAAGCGTTAAGTTAGCCAACGCATAACTACGTGCGACCGGGTAAAGTAAAAGGCACCATAGGCGGACTGTATTGATCTACTTACATATCACACTACAAAAGTACCGTGATTTCGTCCGCTTTAATTTACAATATAAAACTTAATAACAATAAAACATAGTCTAGAGCCACCTAGTGGCGAGTTATGATAAATGGATAGCATATAATATTTTTTGAGGAAATAAACATAGGTGAGCTTTCATAGTGATCTGGCAAAGGATGTTAGATTTTTTTTCGTAGCACGGCGAAATGACTGCACTATGCCTGATGGTAAGCACATTAAGTCCGAAAACAATGGCGACCACCGAGTGACACACTATTCATCGCCAGTCGCCGTTGTCATGCCGGCCTGCGAATAGCTGGATATGCACAGGCTAATCCCGAAACGCGACCCGCAGAAGCGAATCACTATGACGGGCTTTTTCGCCATATATATGGTGGTTGCGACCCAGTCAGGCTGTAAAACCCTACCACCCCGCTTTCGCCATTGCCTCGTTCGTTATTCAGCAGGGGGCACCACGTGCAGGTGATATTGGCTTGGGTGTCTCAAGTCTTATGATTGTTATTCGACACCCCTATCAGTCAACCTTGTAGATACTGTGATTTATATATAAAGAACATACATTTTAACATATGTATAGACTAGCGACTGCTCGCGACTTCGTCAATGTTTATCCTAAGTAATGTAATAAATACAAATGTGATTTTTTTTCTTTGTTATTTTTTTCGCGTCTAATCTACTCAACCGAACATTCTAAACTAGAAAAGTCTTGAGTATGAAGCTGGACGGATATAATAGTAAAGAATGACCGAAGAAGGTATGGATGGATTGTGTGAAAAATGTTATGAGTATTAAACTGGAGTGAATGCTGAGATGACATCTGATAGAGGAGAGTGGAAAAGGAAAACATGTTGTGCTGACCCTTGTTGTGTTGACTTAGATGGGATACGGGCATACGAGGATACCGGATTATAGCGGAAGACGTACATCGTGTGGTTTTAGTCCGTGCGAGTCGGACATAACTCACCCTCTCCGCCGAGAGGGTGGTGTATACATAAGGGATTTCCGCACGCTAAATAAAAAAGGAACAAGAAAACTATTCTTGTTTAGTACACCCGTGCGAAACCGAGATGTGTAGCTAGTTAACTTATAAATAAGCAACCTTACGCGTAATTTGATTGAATTATTTTCAGAAGCTTTTTATAGCGTCGACTTTGGGTATTGGTTGTTGCAGAAACTAGTTTATAAGTGAACTTTTTGCAAGCGCAGGCTGTGACAAGTTGTTGCCTACTAATACAGGTCTTGTCTCGATTTGGGTCATTGACACACAATCTAGAGAACTGAAATGAATGTGGTCTACAATATTATTGTTCTTTTTTTTACGAAGTACTGAACGGGCACGACCACCTGTTCTTTATTGGTCATTTGACTATATACCTATGTACAACCAGTGTTAAAAGACTGTAAGGATAATTATATGGTGTTACTAGGCGTAAGGATTGAGATAGAATGAGGTTTTATGAAAGGAGATCAGATTATAATGTAGTTGCTTTAATTTGTAAAGCCAAAGTAAATGTAATTTGTTGCGATATTTGTAAATTATAGTAAAGTTACCGTGTCCAAAGGAAATGTTAACACAAAGTGTGAAATAGTCTTGAAAAAAAGCGATATAAGCACTGCTATTGCTATTGTGCAGTAAAATGGGTTTTTTTAAATACTTTGTGGGTGTTATTACAAAAAAGTTAAATACGTATTGAATATTTGATTTAACAAGGTTTCGTATTAAATGCACCGCGGTCGCTGAATAATCGCTATCTTGCTCTTTTGTCTCGCTTTTGTTACGTTAGGTTAGACTTGCGAAAAAGGATAACGCCGTTTTGCCTCGGGCGAGCGCGGTGCATTTAATACGAATCCTTTCTAAAGCAAGTATTTAATATGTATTTAAGATTTTTGTGGGTTTTACACCGCGTGGGTTTTAGCTGTTTACCACAATCTTATCTGGCGTTAAATGGCGATATGGTTTAAGAAGGTAAACACATTAAACCTAGATTGGGACTGGCTCTCAAATGCAGCTGCCGAATTACACCAATAGTAGCATCAACTTATAGGGGGTAGTCTAGCTAGGCAAACTTAGAAAAAGCCCTATCACCACACTATGGTTACATTACAATGTTTTCCTTCATCAAAAACTCCGATTCAGTTGCAAAGATTCGAACCTACATCGGTTAACGCTATATCCAAAACGCTATCAAATATGCCATCATCGATTCATAACGATAGTAAAAGTACGTCTTGTGTCATCGTGGTGCTCAAATCTTGCACGGATTCTAACACTCTTATTTTAAAATGCTTCTAATTTCATTTATAGAATTATTTAACAAAACTTGGAACATTTATCAATACTCCGTGCCGAGTTAATAGACAAGCAATCAAAACGCGCGGTTAATTGATTGCTACGCGCGAACTGTAACAAAAGAACAATTATAATTAACTTTGTTTTATATGCACTATGTTTGTTTAATAAACAAGTTTCTAATTGAATAGTCTTTTATTGCATCAAGAAGTTATATTTAAACATTTTATTGATTATCACTATCCAAATGAGAATGGTAAAATCTTATTTCTATATTTATCATCATCATTTTATATTCAAAATCATTATTAAAACCGTTTTTGTTGTTCTTGAATTTGTACTTTTGATCCTGGTTGATTGGTTTAGCAGATATTATTAACATATATGCTTCTTATTTTATGTTTAAAACTCTTTCAGTCACTTCAGTCTCAGTCTTTCAGTTTAGAGTCCTAGGACGATCCATTTGTAATTTACCTTGTGTATTTACGTCATAGTTCAAAATATAAGAATTGCTTATCTGTAATCTGCTTATTGTAACGATGATCAATGCAGTATACTTCATTCTTTCAGTCACAGAGTCTTTGGACGATTTATTTGTAATTTACCTTCTGTATTAATTTTATAATTTAAAATATAACAATTACTTAACTATAATCTACATATTGTAACGATAATCAATGCAGTATATTCCATGGTTTCATTATATCAAAGGTTCCTTTAGCAATTTAATTAAATTTATTGGTCATGGTTGTTGCCTTATATCCTTATAAGAGACAGTCGGTAAATGATTATGTCTCTCAATCTAAATACTATTAATATTAGCATGTTTAAGGTCCGTTGCTAAGATATGACAACTGTTATTACTATTATCTGTAGTTTTATTTACTCGACATCAGTTACGATCAACCTCACTAGTCTTGTAAAATAGCAAAGCTTCAAGTCTAATCCTTACACTAACTATCTTTTTATTGTAGTATACATCTACAGATTCGTTTTGCGTCGTACCGAATGGATTAGTTTGTGATATCGCAAGTGTTGTATCCGCAGCTATTGAAAACGTTATTTCCTTATTCGCTGAAAGATGACATAAAATTCTTGCAGTATTTTCGTATGTCTCATACAGATATACTGCAGCTTTCGGTAATGGTACATGTTTAGAAATTCCGTCTGACGTATAAAAACTACTCCTCTTTGAAATCGCATTGGTTATAGCGACCTCGCGATGGGTGCAATCGGTTAAAGGAATACTGAAGTCAGTTTGTTACGATTCATCCGATGCGAGTCTGTTGATATGTATTTTTATGCTGAGGTCAAGAAAGTATACGATATACAACAATAAGCTAAAGTCAATCTTTTCAGATGTTATATCGGATCAAATCTATACCTAATTTATCACGCTTTGCTTATTTCAATGATACCTGCCCTAAATTATTGTTAGAGGTTACGTATTTTTAGCAAGATAATACTTATTCATATCGCAGCATTTCAATGTGATATTTAAAGTGCAAGACCTCTACTCAGTGCTACATGCGTGTAGGGTAATTCTATCAACTTAACTCATGCGAATATCGACTTAAAAAATGGACTGTTTTATAAAAGCATTTCAAATGCTATCTTTTTGATTAAAAAATAATTTAGAAAACAATGTTTTTCAATATAAATCACCACGTTTAACATTTTATTGTAAATTTCAATTCGAAAAACATCAAATCTATACCTAATTTATCACGCTTTGCTTATTTCAATAATACCTGCCCTAAATTATTGTTAGAGGTCACGTATTTTTAGCAAGATAATACTTATTCATATCGCAGGATTTAAATGTGATATTTAAAGTGCAAGACGTCAACTCAGTGCGACATGCGTGTAGGGTAATCGATCTATCAACTTAACTCATGCGAATATTGACTTAAAAGTTGTACTGTTTTATAAGAGCATTTCAAATGCTATCTTTTTGATTCAAAAATAATTTAGAAAGCAATGTTTTTCGATATAAATCAATACGTTTAACATTTTATTGTAAATTTCAATTCGAAAAACAACTTCACAAAAATCCCTATTTCAAATATGTTTATTTTTAGAAATTTGACAAATAAATATAATAGACAAAAAATCATATAGTCACATTAATTCCTATTAAAAGTTCAATTTGGGTGAATATGAACGAATGCTAGAACCTTACTTTTATTCCTAGTCTGCTTCGTGTAAAATGGCCCGGACTTGTTCATAATTACATTGTTTACAATTAACAACTGACTTCATAGATGACGGAATAATGCGAAGGTTATGAAACAGTTGAATGCTATTAAGTGTGATAGAAAATAAATATAGACAATACAAATTTGCGTATAACTATTTGATCACCATCATCAACCTGTAAGATACCTACTGCAGTGCCATAGGCCTCTAGCCGAAGGAAGGTAATCACCACAAAATAATTTAGAAAGCAATGTTTTTCGATATAAATCAATACGTTTAACATTTTATTGTAAATTTCAATTCGAAAAACAACTTCACAAAAATCCCTATTTCAAATATGTTTATTTTTAGAAAATTGACAAATAAATATAATAGACAAAAAATCATATAGTCACATTCATTCCTGTTAAAAGTTCAATTTGGGTAAATACGAAGGAATGCTAGAACCTTACTTTTATTCCTAGTCTGCTTCATGTAAAATGGCCCAGACTTGTTCATAATTACATTGTATACAATTAACAACTAACTTCATAGATGACGGAATAATGCAAAGGTTATGAAACAGGTGAATGCCATTAAGTGTGATAGAAAATAAATATAGACGATACAAATTTGTGTATAACTATTTGATCACCATCATCAACCTGTAAGATACCTACTGCAGTGCCATAGGCCTCTAGCCGAAGGAAGGTAATCACCACGTCAGCCCACGGTGTATGGATGATTTCAAACCCTAAGAAATCCACAGTTCTATGTTCTCCCACGTATAATGGTACTACAAGAACATTTCTCAGGTTCAGGTTTCCTCACGATGTTTTCATTCACCGTCAGCCGATAGTGTTATCAATTTAAATTAGTAAGTGTACTCGAATTCCGAAAAATTCGTTGGTACATATGGCGAGGTTCGAAATTGCTAACATCGGAATGATATTCCACCGGTCAAATCACCTTATACCTTATTTAATAATCATTTTAATTTATACTTCTATACTTCATCATCATTACATAGTATAAAACAAAGTCCCCTACCGCGTCTGTCTGTTCGCGATAAACTCAAAAATGACTGAACGGATCTTAATGCGGTTTTCACCAGTGGATAAAGTGATTCACGAGGAACGTTTTGGTATATAATTTGTCCAGGATTTTTTTTTCAATTAGGGCGGGACAACGTCTGCGGGATCCGCTAGTAGTATTATAAAGCTAATGATTTTGTTTGCTTGAACGCGACAATCTCAGGAACTACTAGTCCTGTTTGAAAGATTCTTTCCGTGTTAGATAACTTATGTACCGAGGAACATAACATGTAACTTATGTATGTATATATAGGTTATATATCATCACTAAGACCAATAGGAGCAGAGCACCAATGAAGAATGTTTCAAAATCGGGATTTTTCCTTTTAAGAGCTTCCGCTGCGTCTAAGCCTTAGCCCAAAATAACTATTCCACGCGGACGAAGTTGCGGACAGAAGCTAGTTTTATTATAAAGGTAACGATTTCTATTGCAAAAACGACATGCAGTTATACAATCTGGTTAAACGGATCGCCTTTAGTTACTTTACATATTGTATGTAAGGCCGGTTATACATCTTTAGTTTAGCTATATCCGCGGTTATTCTTTATATAATTATAATTGAATTCACATTTACCGCCTTTCATATATGGATTATGAAGTGCGCAGTTTATTTTTTGCTAAACCGAGATTAGGTAACGTAACTTAAAGCAACTCAATTAGAGAGCATAACTGAGTATCCGTGGATGGTGAAAGTTTTGATTAATGTACGAGAGGCGACTATATCATGGTGCTTTTTATAGTTAACGATTATCTCTGAGATTGCCTGACAGTACAATGGAAAGGGATTAATGTTGACAAATTGTCAGCAAAGATGCATTTATCTCTAGCAGTTAATTCTATTATTATTTGATTGTTAGAAAGAGCCATTTTAATTATTTTAGTTTATGAATTGCAATCACTATTTTTACATACTCTTCCTTCTACTCTCCACTACATACAAATATCGAATGTTACAATTTATATTACAGACCGAGTGATTGATCAAACAATATTTATACTATCCGGGTAACATGACAAGTAAAATCTCATAAGATATAACAGCTTTTTAAATTAATAAATATTAATTACATAGAAAATAATATAACAAAACGTTTATTCCAATATTTAAATACTCAAGGTTCAAATTAGGCTAATGTATATTGTATTTGTTTTTAGGTTTCAGTTGTTTAGTGTTTATTTATTTTGTTTGTTTATACCAACACATATGCTCAATTATTTATATTACAAATTGTAGTCACGGCCTGTTAATTTCATCTCAACGACATTCGTAACAATTTTCTTACGAATTATTATTAATAACGACCTAGATACTTATATAATACAAAATTAATACAAATACAGAGATCTAAAGTTACTTAACGCAAATAAAGAATGTCCTTATTCATTCGTATCCTCTCTCCCTACGGATAAGACAGGGCCGCGTTTAGACGCCGTTTTAGGGGATTAATTGTGACGAGATAATACTATATTATTAAATACTATAATGCTAATATTACATAAAGATAATTATCAATACTCTAACGAATAAAATTTACAAAACAAAAGAAGTTTGCCTTCTCTAGTACAGTTTTACGGTGTGATGAAAAAGTGTGCAAATATATACCATATGTTGATGTATATTCATTTCACTTATATTATTATATCTGGACAACCAAGCTTTGTTCTGCGTGTTGCAAAAAATAATAAATTTAGATAACTTGCAAAATACGGTACACAAATCTTTCATTTCATTGAAATCGTTACAGCCGTTCCTATTAAATGAAATGTACTAGTGATCGTCTAAGACTCTTAAGGATATAACATAATATTTTGCAATATGTTTTATTGATAACCCTAAAAATCATCAAAATATACTAAAATTAACTAAGTAAATTAGTTTACACACAGAGAAAGATGATTTATTTAACCGTTTTATCTCTGCTTATATATGTAAATATATAGATTATATATGTTAGACGTATATGAATTATAAACTTAATAGTCTTGGATATTTATGAGTCTCCTGATTATTGTTACCGACAACACCCTAGAGTGGAAGAAATAATTAAACATTCAATAATAAGAAGATACTATATCCAATCATACAATGAAATAAACAATGAAGTTTTTGATTTTATGTAACATAGAAGGATATAAATAAATCAAAGTAATTTAAAACATTACAATAGGTATTGTCTATATCTACTTAACAAGTTAATTATCATTGATGGATTTATTTAGTAAAAGATGATAAGTTAATTGAATGCTCGGTAGAGTAATAATTTCGTAGTACATAACGTATAATGATCTCCTGTCCACTATTTTGCGTAATACTGTATGTAGGCGTATATAATTGGATTTGATTTAAGGCCGTCTGTGTTTTTAACACAGGTTTACACTTGTTGAGTCTTAATTTAGGATTAATTATTTAAGGAATAAGTTCTTTAAAATATGTTATATGATATAATGTATCGTTATCATGTTTATTTTTTTGAGATTTCCAGTTTTTATACACCGAGAACCAAGTTCGTATTTTGCCGTCCATACCATCCATCCGTCCATTTGCCGTTTACAAAATTTGAAGATCTTGAGAAATAACGTAAATTATTAGGAATGGCTCAAATTAGATTTAGGTAATTTTGAAATGTATACTTATATTTGAGAGATAGGTATATACCATGTATATCCGATGACTGAAGAGCCCTTCTTTCTTGTATGGTATTTTTATACATAATGTATTTTGAGCTTAATTCATTTATTTTTATTTTTTTAAGGCTATTATGCAAACGAATATGGCAACCCGTTTTCAAGGATCACATCGGGAAACTCACTGATGAGATAGCACCACCAAGTAATACAAACTATTGGCATGAATTTTTCATGAAAATGCTGTGAAAAACGTCTATTTGTCAACTATTTCATTGTTTGAATATGTATTACTCTTTAGTGGTTGCCATATTAAAAAAAAATCAGTGATTTTGGCTGAAATCTAGGAATTAATTTTAGAACTAATATTATAAATTGGAAAGTGATTTGTATGCTTTCACACTTTAATCACTAACCAATCAACATGAAATTTTGTATACAGATTCGGAGGTGTACAGAAATGTAATAAGGTACCTCTCAATAATCACTAAAAAAAATATTATTCCTGAGGGATAGGTCATGTCTACAACAACGTGAGTTAAGTCACAATTGAAAGCCAGTTGAAAACACACTATGATTAAAAAATGTTTCTAGATAAGAAAACTCGATGATTTAATTAGTTTTACAACTGGAAGGGACTGTACCTTGTCCTTACAGATTATGTCATAACATAATTAATTGTACGATTATAAAAGAATGTGCATTAAAAAAACCTAATTAACTGATATGCGTAACATTCAAGGCAAATTCCACCGTTTCGTAAAAATTCGGGTGCCCTGGCTCCCTTGACCCGGCCGAATGCGTGCCTGGCATACCGCAGCCATAGCTCGCCGTAATGACGGAATAACAACACGAATTTGACCGCCGCGTTGTGTAATATAAGGCCGCATCTCCATAGTATAGACTCGCCTGATTTATCAAACTTTTTCTATCGACTATATATCTTTTTAAACAATTATATTACTTTTGATTCTTTGCTAAGATAATGACATCATATGTTGCAAGATATTTTAACATTTGTGTAAATAGCGCTTTGTATAGATATTATAATTTTAGTTGCATAAAATGCACAATTATATAATCACCCTTTATTTCTCAAAGGATGTACTACAAGTAGTATAACATATACTGGGATTGGTTTTTTATTTACACGTCATCTTTAGGCCTAATAAGGGGATTTTAAATACCCTTCCGAGGCAACCTCGGCTGAAATAATCAAACTGGGATGGACACCTTTATCGAATGAAATTTGACCAATACATATATGATGAAAAGCCTGCATAGAGACTCAATTTTGGTCTGTAGAGTGCACCGTGTGCAATGTAGCTTCTTAATAGGTTTGATGGCGGTAATTATTTATATGTAAATATTGTACTCTTGATAACTAAATGATGAAACAATAATGACGCAGAGGTACCAAGTTCGGACTCTGAATGAGCTTGAACTTCTTTCGATGGAAAATATCGTTATGCAACTACCACACTCAAGTTTGGGGTGTAAGGAGTGTCGAATAACATCATAAGACTTGAGACACTCAACCCAAACTTACCTGCACGTGGTGCACCCTGCTGATTAACGAACGAGGCAATGGCAAAAGCGGTGTGGTAGGGTTTTACAACCTGACTGGGTCGCAACCACCATGTATATGGCGAAAAAGCCCGTCATAGTGTTTCTCTTCTGCGGGTTGCGTTTCGGGATCAGCCTGTGCATATCCAGCTTTTCGCAGGCCGGCATGACAGTGGCGACTGGCGATGAATAGTGTGTCTCTCGGTGGTCGCCATTGTTTTTAGATTGTACTGTGCTTACCATCAGGTATAGTACAGTCACTTTTCCGTGCTACAATAATAAAAAAAAGTTGAAAGCCTGTCGCCAAGAACCTATAGATATTCTAGTATACGTTCTGGCACGTGAAAGCCAATCCCACTCAAGGTTTAGCATGTTAACTATCTTAGACCACATAGTTATTTAACATATAAAATTTACAAAGAAAAAAATGGTAATTAAATATATGTAATACTGCGAATCCTATATAGAACAATAATCAATTCCATTCTATTTTTAGGACACCAAATACAGCTATATTAATTTTATACTAGTGGGCGCCCAGTGGT
>MU160509.1:63968-79156 GCA_015888305.1 Antheraea pernyi | reverse complement strand
ACGGATATCATTGGTTTAACTCGCGATTCGGTTTTTTTATATTTCCTTTTTCTGCAGTCAGCATACAGAGAAAAGTATACGAAAACATGTTTTCTAATTAATAAATCATTACATACTTAAGGGCCCTTTCTAATATATTAGTGTAAAAAGTAGAAATGTGGAACGTAGAATGAATAGGGGAAGCCTAGTTTTTAATGTTTGTGATACTTTAGTTCGCTTTATCAACAGGTTGTGGCTGATAGCGATCGTGAACAACTTTCGTTTAGAGCTAAGTAATGTAACTACTTCGCTTATATGATTTAAGTTTTTGCGATTGGTATTTCATTGTAAATTTTAAAACAAGGTACGCTGCAGGCCTCTTCTCTTTTTTTTTTTCGAACTTACTACGCTATTGACCAAGCAAGGTCTAAGCAGACTACTAAGGCGAGCGCTTAAGGCACTCAGCCGATTTTATTTTGACAACTAGCTCAAGGGTGCGCGGCACACCTCGGCTTTGGCTGTTGCCTGATACATGCAATTCGCGACCTATGTGAGCGGCCTCTTCTCGCGTTTATTATATTGAATTATCGACAACCTAACAAACATTCCCAATATGAGAAGAAACATTATTGTCTTGGCTTTAAGAATGCGTTCTGGTGAATAAGTCTAACTTTATTAGATTTATGAGATAGAGATATGTTTGATTATTGTTTGGTGTATTTAATTAAGGTGGTATGTTCATTTTGTACAAAAAATAATAATAATAAAGAAAAAGATAAGGTGGATAATTTGCGGTCAATTGCTAGAAAAATATTTACGGTATAAATATGAAATTTTATTTTAAATTCACGTATACGTAATAATTCTCGTGTAATGTTGAAATGTCGTGAGCTCACCATATTCTTTAAAAGTCAAAGAACCAAGGATAATTTATGAGTGAACGTAGTAAATATAAAATTATGTAGTCTACGTTCATTTTTAACGGTACATTCTTCTACTGTAATTTCTGAAATCATCTAATTGTGCACATTAGTAACGTAACGTTTGATCACTGTGTGAGTAGGTAAATGTTAATAAAATAGTATTTTTGATAACTGAAATATATGATGACATAAGTTATTTGAGATAGACGAATAATGTGTCGTCTCTTGGCATATAATATTACATAGAAGGGTCTATAAAACTTCAAATAATATGCTTGGTAAACACACATATATATATATGTTTCAATAACTCATATAAGTATGAATATGTAGCTTAGCTTAAGTTAGCTCAGTTAGGTTGAGAATTACATGAATCAGGCAACAGCCCAAGCCGAGGTGTGCCGTGCACCCTTGAGCTAGTTGTCAGAATAAAATCGGCTGGGAGCCTTAAGCGCTCGCCTTACTGGTCCGGTGAAACTGTTAAGACCTTGCTAGGTCAATTGAGTTGTCAGATCGAGAAAAAAAAATCGAATTTTGTATATAGATTACTTAAATAAATTAAACACAGTTATAAAAATTGGCTTGAGTTTATTGTGGTCCATGGAGAATGTCATAATGTGGAGTATCTGGTAGCGTTACTCACACTTAAGTAATTGCTCTAAAGTCTAGGCGAGATAGATATAGATACAGTATCCCTTTTGATTTGGCAAGTCGGGAAGAATAACGAGATATTCGGCTAAGTTCGGTTTCGTATAGCGTTATCTCGGTCTATCGCAGTCATTGCGCTATGCGATAGACAGAACGTTTTACAAAACCGAAACAAAACGCTCTTTACGTCTCACTCTTCTCCCTGACGTGTCATCTCAAATTCTGGTTAATGTGCCCTAAGTAAGTATATAAAGAGTACGTTTTTTTTATTGTGACGCTTATGCATTTTATGTTATGGAGACTTATGTATATTTCAATGATTGGTTGATTGTTTGAAGTATAATAATTTGTTTTAGTGATTTCTTATTCTATATGAAATTGTGCTTAAAGAATTTATTTAATAAGATGCAATCTTAAAGATTTAAAACAAAAAAAAAGTCAATGTATGCAATTATTAGAGAGGATATCGTAATTTTATTATTTATAGATTTACAGTCCATGGGTTATTGAAGAGGGAACTGGTAAGAGCATTTTCAAGTTACGTCTGTAAAATGTTATTAATACTATCTAGCTCCTATATAAACAAATAATGATATGTAGATAGATTAGATGCTTCTCTGAAAAATCTTCTAGTAAAATTCTCATCAAAATCGGCTTACTAATTAGGAGATCATCCCGAAAAAGGGGTCGTTTAAATATTATGTAAACATAATTTTGTAATACCTGGCGTCCCCTCCTCATGGTCAGCAAAAGTAAGAAATGCTTTAACACCCCTCCCAGGCATGTCTGTGAAGTTGGCATACAAAAATATCGGAATCGTGAAACAAAAATGAGTTCTGATATTCAAATCAATAGTTGTACTATTGTAAAGGAGCCCAGAACTCCTTAGAACTATTCAAAAATCGAGAGTTGATTTTTTTCATACTTATAGGGTGTAATTTTCAATTGGCTGCCATGGCTTTAATTATGCAGAACTATTGCTCATACTGCAAAGAACTCCAGAACTATTGAAAAGAAGCCCAGAACTCCCTTCAGAACTCCTCTGTCACGACCTTTGTATGCTGCGTGAAGTTGGCACCCCCATATGTCTTATGCCCTTATAGGGTCTTTATATGCAGAACTATTTTCCTAAATTTCAGGAACTCCAGAACTATTGATTTGAATATCAGAACTCATTTTTGTTTCACGATTCCGATATCTTTGTATGCCAACTTCACAGACATCTCCAGGCTTATGTAAATATTTATATTAGTATTTTTTAATCTGTTCAGATTTCCTTATTGATTCACGGGCAGTATAGAAATAAGGAGTTTATAATCTATAGATTACGAATCTATAAGATTAATTGTCTTATAGTGGTTCGCTACTAGGGCGATGGTAGCCCATCGAATAAAACTACCTCACATATCAGACCTACATATCCAAGTCCCCCCATATCTTATGACATCAAAAATAAGCAAATGGAAAGTCTTCCCCTCCCCCCCCCTCCCCCCTACTCCCTTCATAAAAAATATATTACAATAATGACGCATTAGAATCATGTGAGCACGTGTGACGAATAAAATAAATATATGAATAGAGTAAATAAAATAAAGGTTATCATTTGCAAAGTTATTTTACTTGATTTAGTTACGAATAATAATAATAAAATTGATTCAATGCTGTATGTACCCTGTGTACATCCTCCATATACACTGTCAAATATTTAATAAACAAAATAACGCCACGTTTCTGTTAACACCTGGACAGTCAAAAACCAAAAGGTTTAAGCTCCATACAAACGTATGTAAGAGCTCATGAGGCACAGGTCAACAAACTGTTGGTAGAATAAGCTTAAAAAAATACATGATCTATTATAAAACTTAGAAAAATAACAAATGATGTATTCTGAAATCATAGTTTTATATAAACTGTATTTTTAAATTGTTTTTTCTATTGTACGAACACTTTTTTTTTACTGAACCATAAAATTTACTATTTAAAATTTAAAATAAAGATAACTTAAAAACATGACTCGCTATTTTGAGACCAGGATCTTAAAAAATCAGCCGAGGCGTTTTCAACACCCAAAGCCACATTTTTCACAGGTAAAATTTATAATTATTTTTTCCGTATTCATATAATTATATGCAGTTTATTAACATAAAAATATTCTTAAATAGCTGACACTCGTTATTAATTATAATATCAACTCGCAGAATTTAATATTTCTCTCTGTAAACTACGGCAGAAACATTCGGACGCTACTAATTAAAATTCTTCCGCCATAAAATCCAAACTTCATTTCAAAAAACATTCATACCAGTGTCATTTTTCAACAACATACTTAAGCTAAGCCATATTTGCATAGAGCCTTTTAGAGCTTTTATAAAAACGTTTGTACCTATGAAAAGTTGACACTTCGGTTTTTCACCAAGCAAATTATCTTCGATGTTCTAAAAATTATTTAAATATTATATTGTGAATTTAATTTAACATATATTTTCAATACCGTCCTAACCAATGCCATAAATGCGAAAGTGTGTTTGTTTGTCACTCTTCCGCGCCTTAACTGTTCAACCGATCATCGTAAAATTTGCATACACGTAGCAGGGTACACAAAAAAGGATATAAATTACCATTCAACCAGAAATAATATACTATTCCCGTGGTATCGATTAAACATGCATTAACGCGACCGAAACCGCGAACAAAAGCTAGTTTCATATATTTTTCCGATGATTCAACTCAACCTCATATCTACATCTTTAATATTTGAAAGTGTTATTTTCGGGTGGAACTTTTTCCTGAAAAAAGAACATATGCAATGAAAATAAATAACACAATATCTACAATAATATTAATAATTAAATTTTCCAGCACTTATGCTACCACAAGCTGAACCGGAAGCGGAAGTGCACCGATTGCAATATCCGGCCGTCGCTCACGGTCGGGGCGGCCTCTCTGTAATGTTTAATTATTGAAATCGCATTTACATCGGATAAATTGGTATTATCCTCTAACGGATATGTTCATTATTAATTTATTATTGAAACCTCTATAATTAATACTAGCTGATACACGTGACTTCATCTACTTTGTTTATTATCTTAACAAAACATTTTATGTGCTGAGAAAAAAAACATAACCACCACACCGCTTACTCCACAGCAACAAAACGCGTATTGCCTATAAAAATCGTAGTTGCTTATGTAGTAGTGTTTACCAAAAAATAATAAATACTGTTTGTCGAAACACCTTAGTTTATTATTATATTTTACAGAAAGTAGAAAATAACTTATTTGTAATTATACAGCTATTTATCTCGCTAACGTACATAAGTCACACGCGTGAGTGTTGCCACTCTATTACACATTAAACCTTTAATAACTTTATATTAAACGAAAAGTAAAGGTCTCAGAATTGATACAAATACTTATTTTTAAATCGAAATCTGTCAAGTAGTTTTTAAGTGATGTGTGCACAACCGCAGACCTTTATCAATTTATTTATATGTATATGAAGCTATGCCAAAAATAGCCGTTTTTTTTCTCGCTCTCACGCCAAATTATCATAGGATTATATCCAAACAAAAATTCTGTCTAAAGGACTGCTCTTAATTTTTCCCGCATAGGAAAAAGAAGATTATTGACCTCGTACTGTGAAGAAATTTTATTTTGTTGATATTAATGGATAAGTCTCATTAAGCGATAAATACACTCTAGTGTATAATATATAGAAAAATAAACATAATTATTTCAAACTTTTGCAACTTCATCCGCTACAAACGACAATATATAACATAATAACACCTAGAGTCAACAAGCTATGAACTATCACTACACTACAAACTAATGAATACAAACGAATGATTCACGAGAGAGGTTTAGTTATATCATTTGTTAAGATTTTTTGTAAACTGGTTGAAATATAACGCCAAATGTTAGAAGTGTCGGAAGTATGTCAAGCCGGCTAGGAGATTTTGTCAAAGTATTTTTGATTTGATTTGATTTGATTAAACGAAATAACTGCATACTTATTCTAATTTGTGTTTGTTAAACAAATAGCTAAGCTATATGAAAATATGTAGTTACTATAAGCGATATTTTTTGCTGTGTATACGGTAATAGACATAGTAGTAAACGTGACCGTATTGCGCTTGCGCGGCTTCCGTCAGACTATCTATCTATCTATCTAATATTGATATTTCTTATTGAGATTGTGCAGCCTTAATGATTATTGTTCGTAATGCCAATAGCTGTGAAAATCCAACTAATGATAATAAATTCAATATACAAATTATGAAATCTAAATAATTTTCACACTATAATTAATATAAAATTCTAAACAGAACACAGTAATTCTATTGTATATCTTTTTTACCGTTTTTAGCGGGAGTTACCTACAGTACCTTGACAAGAATCCTGCATCACACACACTTGTAGCCTTTCAGATTCGATCGATCGTAGTTGAACAATATTGAGATGGATCGTCGCGCGTCGGCAGTTTGAGTTTGAGCATCGCTGATATGTGTTCATGCTATGGACCACTTAATGGATCCATCGCATGTGTGCGTTCTATCGTCCTTAACTTGGAACTCGGTTCAATATATTTTCTTGAGAAATCATCATTTAAAAATATTATGAATAATAACGACTATAACGGTTTATATAAAATTGAAAAAAATAATCTATTGTAAGGTCACGTCAGGTTTAGCTGTAAAACCACACCTTTTAAAAAAAATAAAGTAATTATCTAACATAATTATTATCTAGAGTCACGCAGTCATTCTGTGTATCCTTGGCATAGTTGAATATAATAGTTATTATTTATACACTATGTTATTATATCGGCATATAAGCTTTCGGTAGGAAGTCGCGTTTAGAATACATGTAAGAACTAGCTGGGGGAATTTCCTACGGCCTTAGAATCAATAAATGTTGTTAACTTTTTAGCTGAATTAAATTAAATTTTTTAAGATAAAATGAATACTTAAACTGAAATTAATCGAAATCAGTAATCGCGAGGTGTAATCAAAAATGCCTTTTTCTTACAAAATGTACGAGAAAATGAATTTGTCATTATTTTTTTATGTTTTTTTTAAATATTTTTATAGTTATTATGCTATTCCAGTCGTTCTTCAATTATAAATGGTGTAAGTAAACTGATTTTGTTTTAAATATATATGTACATCGATATGCATTATTCATTGTTTATTGGTAAATCAACTCCCAATGTTAAAGGGTTATTATGACCTTTAAATAGTAACATCTTGCAGGTCGTTTCTTACAACCATGAAAGTTTTAAGTTGGTTGACCGTGCCACACCTGTCTATGGCAAAATGTTTGACCTAACTAGGATTGCGGTCGTAGGACTGGAAGCTACATCGTTCCAGTCATAAAAATATATTGCACCGTTTAATTTACTCTAGTGGCTATAAAAACCAAGTCCTAATATTACATTAAAAAATAATAATATGAGGTTTATTTGTACCAATGTTGTGTTTCATGAATTAATGATATAACAACTCTAAAACAAAACCTTAATGTGTCAACTGTTAAATACTTATAGGTAGTTTATCTTTAAAAAAAAGGTCCTTTAAGTCGTCAAATGATAGGCGAGACTTATTTAACAATAGATATGTCGACAGAAAAACATTTTCTCGTTATGCGTGAAAATAAAATTTAAATGTCGCTTGTGTTAATTTTCGAAACGGTTGAAATTATTTTGACATATCTTACTAGTAAATAGAATAAATAAAAATAGTACAGTCTACTAATTCCAATCAATCATAATCAAAATATCCTTTAGTCAATTTGGCCCTGAGAAGGCGCTTATGAACGTAAAAGTTACCACCAGTTCGGATAACACCCCAGTCATCCAGAAGAACCGGCAAGAAACTCGTAAACCAGTACGTCTTCTCATCTTTTCATGTTATATATTTTTACAAAACATAAATAGTTACATTTGTTATTAGTGGATGCACATAGAGGGGCGTCATTTCCAGACAATCGTTCACATATTGATCCACCCTGTAATAGCCTTTAGATATTAAAACCCGCTTGACATGGTTCTTGAACTCAATATCCGACAAATCGGTAATGTGTTTTGGGACTTTGTTATAAAACCTAACACTATTACCTAAAAAATTGTTTTTGGACTTAGTGAGCCTGAAGCATGGAATGACCAATTTGTTGCTGTTTCTAGTATTTAAATTATGCTGGTCTTTTACTAGGTCCAGCATATCAAAGTTTTTGCGAACATACATTAAATTATCAAGAATATGTTGGGCGGGCAGAGTTAAGGTACCGAATTCTTGAAACTTAGTCTTTAAAGATTCGCGAGGCCTCATATTATAAATTGCTCGAACTGCAATAATCTAATTGATGTCTTTACTCGTACGTAATTAATTAATTTTTAGAAAATATGCTATGTTATTCATGTACATAGGACATTATATAGCTAAATTTTGTTGATCCCTCTTCGGGTAAAGTTCTTCAGAGGATTATCGATCGTTGCGATTTTTAGCTATATCCATCCCGCTCCTGCTTGCTCTATATTCTAATTTGTCTTTCCACCGTACCTTTAGCTTACCCTCTACGTCTCCAACTGTGAGGTACATTCCAGAGTGTTTCGGCCCATCCGTTGTTAGTCATTCCAGCCATTCTCCACTTCAGACTACGACAGAAAAATATAGCATGTATTATAACTTATGCCTTTTGCCTTTTTGACGTTAAATAGTTAAGGCAGATAAAAAACATTGCTCCTGTAAACAACAAATCCATTTCCACAAGAGGGTACTAGCGTACAGGTAGTAGTATCTTAAATTAATATTATACGCTATTCTCTGTGCATTCACCAAAAAAAGGTAAATCTGTCTGTCTGTCTGTGCTTGTAAAAATATGTATCATGAAAAGATAAACCATATCGAGTTTCTTGCCAGTTCTTCTCGGTGACTGGGTAGTTTTTCCGAACCGGTGGTAGTTTTGACACTGATAAGCGCCTTCTCAGGGCCTAAATTGAATAAAGTGTTTTTGATTTTTATTGAGACGAGCGAAGTTGCAGACAAACTCTAGTGTAAAATAAAGCATTGTATTGGAATTAATTCATATTCTAGTATCGTTTACCGGCTATTATTGATCTTGACCTTTATTTAGACAACGTGAGGTTCCGTGCGTGGGTTCCATACTCAGCCCACATCTGTAAAGACGCTTTGGTTAACAATACCCTGTTTAGTCGCAACGATGTAACGTTTTTTTATGATTGTAGCATCAGATAGGAAATTTAGGATGCGTGTTGCATAATGCATCACGACGGGCAGTGAACGTGAGTAAAAAAAAATAGTATAATATTTGAGTTTTAGGTTTAGTGAAATGAGTGTAAAATTAAACATCTGAAAATATTCTTACTAATTCATACTGAGGTTTAGTGAAATGAGTGTAAAATTAAACATCTAAAAATATTCTTACTAATTCATACTAATCTTATAGAGATCGAGAGATTTTGTTTGTTACAACGAGCTAAATACTAGAATTAACAGACCGATTAAAAAAATATCTCTGATTTTTGTAACTTATTAAAAAGGGCTATTAATGAACTGAAATAAGCTGTTTAAAACCACACGCCACTAGTCTTAGAACCGGAGCAATTGCAGTACAAAATATAAGTCATTAATGCGCTAAAAAGAATGAAGTATAGTGCATATGGGACGTGTGTCGCGGCGCGGGGTATCAGGAGCCGAATGCGGGATGGGATTATGCGTTTTATAAATATACTCTTAAGGATTACATTCCTAGAAGGATGCTTATTATCTTTCATAGCGGGTAAAAAATAATAACATATTTACAATTTAAAATGACTCATGATTACTACACATTAAAAATGTATTACTGGGTAATGTCAAAGCAATAGTGGTTTTTTTTTAAATAACACAATCCATTTGATATTCATGTCGGATATCCATCGGCCAATTAACTTTCTTAAAAATAAATGTCTTTTTAAGGAATAGAAGGAACAATAAATGATCACATGTCATATAGAAAACTCGCTAAGAATAATATTTATTATTATTAAATAGCTGCTTACTAACATGATAAGTCGTGGCTTTTTTTTTTTCGAACTGACTACGTTATTGACCAAGGGATATCCATCGGCCAATTAACTTTCTTAAAAATAAATGTATTTTTTAAGGAATAGAAGGAACAATAAATGATCACATGTCATATAGAAAACTCGCTAACAATGATATTTATTGTAACTTAATAGCTGCTTACTAACATGATAAGTCGTGGCGGTTAAAACTTCCCTTTTGCTTTTAGATGGCAAGTTTTCAGCTCTGGAGTCCTACTTTTTACCTGTATTTTAATAATTTTAAAGGTCGTTATTAGCGAAAAAGTTGACGTTGTAGTACATTTCTTTATGAATAAACCTATGGTTTCGCCTTGCTCTTCTTCTTGTGGGATACATATACGCTAGTA
The DNA here is from genome assembly GCA_015888305.1 of Antheraea pernyi. Lineage (NCBI taxonomy): Eukaryota > Metazoa > Arthropoda > Insecta > Lepidoptera > Saturniidae > Antheraea > Antheraea pernyi. The sequence goes on along the minus strand of MU160509.1, from coordinate 69,150 downwards.
TAAAAAGTACAGAATAATTTATATATTAAAAAATCTAAGATTATAGAGTTAGATAAAGAGTTTTCACAATAAGAAAACTACAATAGATTTAAATTTGTTGCAATCGTCATATAATATAATGAGATATTGATTCGATCTCTAATAGGATTTACACTTATATGGAAACTTGAATATTGTTCGTGTTATGAACATCATCATTGTAATTTTATTTTTATGTGTGCGTAGGCTGTCGATAGTCCTATTAGAAATATAAGTATCAACGTATGAATATAAATTTTCGTATCATACTCATAAATAATATATTTGAATAACAACTCTTAAGAGCCTATTGTTAAATGAACAAATTCGGAGTCCGTATATTGACGAAATACGAAAGTGAATCATAACGCTAAAGAACACGTGAGTGGGGTTACCTGACGAGGCGTGGAGACAGTCGATGGATCAAAAGGGTATTATAGTGCCCCGAGGGGGAAAATTATTGTTAGAATCATTTAGACTAATGGTTGAACGAAATAAAATAACAAGGGGGGGGGGGGTAATTTATAGATAAAATCCACGCAAGACTGTAAGGGTTGTTGTGATTGAGAGGAGGGCTTTCCTCAACACTAATGAAATATAATTTGAATCGATGAAAGAGTCTACTGGTTTATCTAAAACTTTACAATTATTATAAGTTAATTTATACTAGTATCTCTATCTAAGGAATGAGGCCTTGCTAAGAGAGCTTATTAAAGTAAAGCAGAACATTAGTTTTCCTATGCATGATGAGTTCCTTAATCCCCTACAATATAGGTTAAAATCCCGACGACCAGCTTACAAAACTGCTGCGGAATTAGGTAATATCGAATACAGCATTTGGAGCGAATGGCAAAAAACCTGGCAAGCATCAAAATTGAGTGGGGCAACCCCATTAAAGGGCTTCGAACTGCCCTGAAGTAACAAATTAAACAGTTTGCGTATTAGATATGAGCGGTATCCGGATAGACTGACTCGCCACGCTTTAAATGCGGGGTGGGTGTCCAATACATAGCACACATCTCACAGCAATGCCCACTAATGAAATATTATGGTTCTCCAGATGACCTGACCGTTCTTACCGACGACGCCATAAAATGGCCGAAAGAATTAAATTTCCAATTATAAGAAAATACAACTGATTACTCCATTTTAGCCATACGACTAAATAAAAGTGTCCCTATTACTGAACAATATATGAACATTATTCGAGCAGAATTACGATTAAAGTGTTGAAATTAATACTAAAATCTCTTAAAGTAACTTGTGATTTCTTTTAACAGTAGGATTAGTATTTAAAAATATTTTCTCATTGTAAGCAGTGTTTGACCTTCAACATATCAGATGGTAATCTCTTGGCAGTTTGTGTTTGGTCATTAAGTACGGACAAAGGCTATTGACATTTAGATATAAATATACGAAAATATCACTATACACACTGCAATCTATTTTATTACTGGCTCAGAAGAGTCAAGAGGCTAACATTATTTAAATTACTGCACATTTATATATTTGGATTTGGGACCAGGTTACGCAATAATCTGGGAGATTTGGTAAAAAATAATAACTGCAACTTAAGCAAGACACAATTTGTGATCATTTGAATCGCTCTAATAGGTACTTGATTTTTTATTAGATGATCCAGTAAAATAAAATCTTCTTCTTACTCTTATCCCACATAAGTAGGGTCGGTACAACATGTTTGTCATGTTGTGGTATATGATTTGGCTTAATTTTTACGATCGGCCGCCTGCCTGACATCAACCCTCCTTGGGATTATTTTGTTGTACCACTGTATTTATGATTATTATTATATAATTACGAAGTCTGATGTGCTCTTTTAGCCTTACAATTTTTCGTTTCGGTTAAAAACGAAGTTCTTCAAGATTATGGTTTGCTTGATCCAGTAAAATAAAATATACATTGAATATTAACACAAGGTTTGTATTTATTAATATTTGACGTATGTTATTATTTCTCTTGCAATATACAATAATTTGCGCATAGAATTTTTCCTCCTTTGTGTTTATTTGATGTTTATGACGTAATTCATTGTTTTGTACTACTTTGGAACGATGACTCTGCATCACAATACATGAGTACGCAATGAAAGTCAATTCTTAGGATCTATATTACACTGTTTACAATTATTTCTGAACTTGCAATAGATTACATTTTGATGAGTACTTAATTCTTAAAGCCATTCCATTTAAATATTTTTAGTTAAACCATGACTTCATTAACTTTTTTTCTTAATTAAGGTGGTGTTACCATTACAAGGGGTAAAAAATTATTTGTCTAATTAATTGCTTTCTAGCACTTATTGAGCACTTTTTAGGTACTATACAATGTTACCTCCAATACAAATTTGTCATTTTATTAAACTTCCTCTTGGTAAAGGAATATTTGATTGATGAAACCACCACAGTAACAGCACTAATGAAAATAAAAATTACTAATAATTTTGCCCATTTTACACACAAATTTTACATTTAACCTTTATTAACTACTAGCATCTGCTCGCGACTTCGACCGCGTGGAATAGTTATTTTGGGCTATCTAGCACACAGCGGAAGCTCTCAAAAGAAAAAAAAAACGATTTTGAAACATTTTTATTGGTGTTTTTTTTTATATCATAGGATGCAAACGAACAGGTGAGTCACCTGATGTTAAACGATCACCACCAATCGACACTATATCACCATATATCACCAATAGACACTAGCAACACCAGAGGAGTCGCAAGTCGCATCCTGTGTTTGGGGATAGGAGGAGGAAGGGTAGTGGAGGTGGTCCTCCGGCATTCTCACTGATCGAACGAAACGCAAAAATGCAAGCACTGTTACTTCACGTCGGTTTTCGGTGAGAGAGTGGTACTACCCCGGGTGAGCCGCCCCATTCATGCTGAAACCAGTAATAAATTCAACGTGGCTCTACCACCTACTTATTGGTAGGTAATACTGTTCATATTGGTTCAAATCGGATCAGTAGTTCTTGAGATTAGCGCGTTAAACTAAACAAACAAACCCTCCAGCTTTATGATATTGGTATAGATAAGGGTTCAAATCAAATATTTATCATATCAACTGTATGTTTTTTTTATTGTAACACAGCAAAGAATTAGATTAATTAGAATTTGTATTTCTAGAATACTCGTAAATAACTTATTGGAATTCAAGTCTTATTTATTGAAGTAATTTAAAACAAATGACCTAACTGTTACAAGCGTATAAAGCATTGATTTATGTACGGAGTGATGACATTTAAGTATCAAAACATTTTAAACTGAGGCCCTTCCAATGTGTCACAAAAGGTCTCATTGATTCTGCATTATCAATTCGTTTAAGCAATGCGTTAACTCTAAAATGTCAATCGTGCGCATCCCGTTTTAGCGTAACCTTTAACCAGTAATTGGACATTTGATTGCTACGGCTAAGAAGCGGATTTAATTGATTCGATGAAAATTGATTCTCAACTTAAAGTATTAGTGTTAAGAATGATTTTACGTCCGAAACGTTGACACTTGACCCGGAGATATTAAATATTTTACTTTATTTTTGCATACATTTTTATAATAATTCGGTGTGTCAAATAATTTACGGTAACGTATTATGATAACATCGTAGAGATTTTCGAATTTATTTGATAACTAACTTATGCCTGCGACTTAGTTCTGGTAAAAATATGTATTTTTTTATTCTTGTGGGACTTATTAGTTTTGTATCGATTAATGTAATCTTTTTTTTTTTATTGTGGCACGGCAAAATGACTGCACTTTGCCTGATGATAAGCACAGTACAATCCAAAAACAATGGCGACCACCGAGTGATACACTGTTCATCGCCGGTCGCCGTTGTCATGCCAGCCTGCGAAAAGTTGGATATGCACAGACTGATCCCGAAACGCGACCCACAGAAACGAATCACTATGACGGGCTTTTTCGCCATATACATGATGGTTGCAACCCAGTCAGGCTGTATAACCCTACCACCTCGCTTTAGCGATTGCCTCGTTCGTTATTCAGCAGGTTGCACCACGTGCAGGTGAGGTTGGCTTGGTTGTCTCAAGTCTTATGATATTATTCGACACCCCTTACACCCCTAAACTTTTTATCTTTATAATCATTAATTTTATCATTTCAAGCCTGTTATTTATTTCGGGTTGTCTACGTTATATTATTATTTCTTATATAATATATTATTCGAGGCTACCTGATATTACTCTGAAAAGTTATCTATCTTCTAATCCGGACATCCTATAGCATTTCAATTCTATATATATATATATTAGCGGGTCCGGTGTATGTTGTGCAGCCCTAATCATATAAAAAAACCCTAACAAATTATACACCTAAACTACTGGTGAAACCCGCATGAAAATCCGTTCAGTAGTTTTTGAGTTTATCGCGAACAGACAGACAGACGTGAATTTATAATATGTAAAGATGTTAGACAAATATGCAACATTAATTTACTAATTTAGATAAAAGCTTATAATAAAATCATCGATTCCGTTATTTTTAAACAAGTTCAGAAGTTAAATTATTGTGTCGTTTTGTGTTCTAGCAGTATAATAATGAATTTATTGGTTGAATTCCTTTGTATTTGCAATTGTCAGGTTATGAGGTCATCGTTAAACTGTCTGTTAGTGTGAGTGATTAAGTTCGTGCCCCTTTGTAACATAATTAATTGTTGTGAAATTAATAGTATCATAATTAAGTATTATGTGGATGGTTTATGAAATATTTTAAGACGATTAAAGAACGAAGTATGTACGTGGTAGTTGCAGTTTATCCGTACCTAAATGACGATACTTTTCCCATTCATTTAACATGACATTTTTACACATTTTAGATATTATTTTATATCTTTTTTTTTATACTACGTCGGTAGCAAACAAGCATGCGGGCCGCCTGATGAAAAGCGGTCACCGCAGCCTATGGACGCCTGTAACATCAGAAGCGTTACATGCGCGTTGCCGACCCTTAAGTAACCTATTTATTTTCCCCTTGAAGCACCCCATACTGTAGTCTCTAGGAAAAACTTTAGCAGGAAGCTCATTCCACAACCGGATCGCTCGTGGAAGGAAACCCCTTTGAAACCGGACCGTCCGAGACCATTTCGGTTCCAATGTATGGGGATGAATTCCCTGCCGACGACGAGCAGTG